>CACRXK020001453.1:34523-54271 GCA_902702795.2 Paramuricea clavata | reverse complement strand
GAAATCCTTGCTCCCTCTGTATCGGACTTATTGAATTCGTCCTACAAGCAAAAAAGACTGCCCTCATGCTGGAAACAAGCTAACATTACACCTATTCCGAAAGAGAAACCTGTTAAAGACATAAGCAAACAGCTGCGACCTATTTCGTTAACTCCGGTTCTGTCTAAACTTGCAGAAGAGTTTGTTGTTGAAAACTATATCGCTCCAGCAGTGTTGTCGTCAATTGATCCTTTTCAATTTGGTGGCATCCCTCGATCATCTGCTACAAAAGCCTTAATTTCTATGGTTCATGCGTGGACTCAAGCCACAGATGGAACTGGAAACGCTGTAAGAGTGGTTCTTTTTGACTATAAGAAAGCCTTCGACTTGATTGATCATAAGATCTTAGCCACGAAAATCATCCAATTGCCAATGCCAAATTTCATTAAGCGGTGGGTAATTGACTTTCTGATGAACAGGCAACAACGGGTGAAACTTGCAAGAGACTGTATGTCTGAATGGATTGACATTCCTTCCGGTGTCCCTCAAGGAACCAAATTGGGACCTTGGTTATTCATCCTAATGATAAATGACCTACGACCCCCACATCATGAGCGATGGAAATACATCGATGATGCTACGGTATCTGAAATCATTTACATCAACACACCCAGTAAAATTCAAGATACAGTCGATTGTGTTCAAACTTGGTCTGTAGAAAACAAGATGCAATTAAATGCCTCCAAGTGCAAGGAACTTGTTATCAGTTTTACAAAACCTGAGAAAAAATTTCCGCGCCTTAAGATCATCTCAGGCCAAATCGAGACAGTGAACCACGCGAGAATCCTAGGTTTGACAATTTCTAAAGATCTAAAATGGAACCAACACATAACTAACATAGTTAAGAAGGCGAACAAACGGATTTATTTTATTATTCAGTTGAAACGTGCTCATGTACCTGAAGCTGACCTAATAAATTTTTACACTACCTGCGTCAGACCAGTCATGGAATTCAGCTGTCAAGTTTTCCACTTCGCCCTTCCTTCCTACTTATCTAATGCCCTGGAACGGGTTCAAAAGCGTGTTTTATCAATCATCTATCCACTGACAGGTTATGCGGATTGTTTACAAAAATCGGGTATCAAACCATTAAGTGACAGGCGTGTGGATGCATGCGAGAAACTGTTTAATGAAATCACCACAACACCAGTAGCTAATATGCATAATCATGTACCATCTAGATACTTTCCAAATTACGACCTTAGACACTCAAGGTCTTTTGTTGTTCCTCAGACCAAAACGAACAGATTTAGAAACAGTTTTTTCCCTTCATCTGCAAGGCATATCAATAACATTAACTGACAATCGATTCTGATATTCAGTTTTAGACTGGCTAACATTTTTTTAGAAATTTACTAGTTTCATAGCTAATTTGTAATGTAGCTTTAAACTTCTGTAATATAGAATTATAAATTGTAATGTAATTTTAAACTTCTGTAAATATAGAATAACTAATTTAATCATTTCTCTTGTAAAATTTAGCACGCAATTCAGCCTCTTGGCTGCTATGTGTTAATCTTATTAAACAAACAATCTATCTATCTATCTATCTATCTATCATATATGAGCGAGCTTATCAGAGGGATTCTCATAAGCACGCAAATACAAGCATATATAGGAGCGTCTTTATTAGAGAGATTCTCATAAGCACGCTAATACAAGCATATATGCATCGAGTCAACTGTAAACTAGAAGTTACTATCGCAAGGCAAATGCTGCCTTTTTATACAAAAGTCAAACTTAGAAAATTTCGGGCCATTTTTCGGTTAAGATCGACTTAGAAATGTTCCAAACGCATATTGATGCAAAACGTTTTGCTACAGGGCAATTTTAATGCCCATTTTGATATAAAAAATGCTTAGCCGTGCTTAGCCATGTCTTAATATACTTTCTACTACGTTTAGCCGTTCGTCGGCTTCGTGATAGAGTCAACTAAAACTAGAAGTTACTATCGCACGGCAAGTGCCGCGTTAAATCTTTGCGAAATTAGACAATATGGAATTATTAACTTAATCTTTTCGAGCCAGTTTCAACATGGCAATATTTTCTTATACTTGTAAACGTATTTTGCAGATAGAGGTATAAAAAGAATAAAAAATAGTCTGCTACAAAACATGAGTTTAACTGGATTTGAACTCAATTGCTTACTGAGACAGGCTAAACGACATACCACTAAGCCATCAGTGGACAATTGGTAATTCTGGTAAAATTAAAAACACAAGTACATTGTTGTGACCTGCTCATCTCATGAGGTGAATCTCATTTCGGGCAAAATGAAAAAAAAATTGTTATAGACCGACAGAGAAAGGTTCAAAACGGATATTGATGCAGAAAGTTTTGGCACAGGGGAATTTTAATGCGCATTTATAAATAAATAATGCTTAGCCGTGTTTTAATATACTTTCTACTACGCTTAGCCGTTCGCCGGCTTCGTGGATCGACGTGGATCGTGTGAATTAAAACTAGAAGTTACCATCGCAAGGCAAGTGCTGCCTTTTAAACCAAAGTCAAATTTAGAAAATTTCGGCCCATTTTTCGGTTTAGATCGACTTAGAAGTATTCAAAACACTTATTGATGGAAAAAGTTTTGGTACAGGGCAATTTTAATGCGTATTTTGATATAAAAAATGCTTAGCCGTCCTTAGCCGTGTTTTAATATACTTTCTACTAGCTTAGCCGTTCGCCGGGTTCGTGCATCGACTCAACTATAAACTAGAAGTTACTATCGCAAGGCAAGTGCTGCGGTTTTAAACCAAAGTCAAACTTAGAAAATTTTGGGCCATTTTTCGGTTTAGATCGACTTAGAAATGTTCAAAACGCATATTGACGCAAAACGTTCTGGTACAGGGGAATTTTAATGTGCATTTATAAATAAATAATGCTTAGCCGTGTTTTAATATACTTTCTACTACGCTTAGCCGTTCGCCGGCTTCGTGGATCGACGTGGATCGTGTCAATTAGAACTAGAAATTACCATCGCAAGGCAAGTGCTGCCTTTTAAACCAAAGTCAAATTTAGAAAATTTCTGGCCATTTTTCGGTTTACATCGACTTAGAAATATTCAAAACACTTATTGATGCAAAAAGTTTTGGTACAGTGCAATTTTAATGCGTATTTTGATATAAAAAATGCTTAGCCGTCCTTAGCCGTGTTTTAATATACTTTCTACTAGCTTAGCCGTTCGCCGGGTTCGTGCATCGACTCAACTATAAACTAGAAGTTACTATCGCAAGGCAAGTGCTGCGGTTTTAAACCAAAGTCAAACTTAGAAAATTTTGGGCCATTTTTTCGGTTTAGATCGACTTAGAAATGTTCAAAACGCATATTGATGCAAAACGTTTTGGTACAAGGGAATTTTAATGCGCATTTTGATATAAAAAATGCTTAGCCGTGCTTAGCCGTGTTTTAATATACTTTCTACTACGCTTAGCCGTTCGCCGGCTTCGTGATAGAGTCAAATAAATCTAGAAGTTACTATCGCACGGCAAGTGCCGCGGTAAATCCTAGCGAAATTAGACAATATGGAATGATTAACTTAATCTTTTCGAGCCAGTTTCAACATGGCAATATGTTCTTATACTTGTAGACGGATTTTGCACATAGAGGTATAAAAAGAAATAAAAATAGTCAGAATAAATAAAGGGAAAAAAATATTGTGAGTCTGCTACAAAACATGAGTTCAACTGGATTCGAACTCAATTGCTTATCGAGACAGGCTAAACGACATACCACTAAGCCATCAGAGGACAATGTGTAATTCTGGTAAAATTAAAAACACAAGTAGATTGTTGTGACCTGCTCATCTCATGAGGTGAATCTCATTTCGGGCAAAATGAAAAAAAAATTGTCATAGACCGACAGAGAAAGGTTCAAAACGGATAGTGATGCAGAAAGTTTTGGCACAGGGGAATTTTAATGCGCATTTATGAATAAATAATGCTTAGCCGTGTTTTAATATACTTTCTACTACGCTTAGCCATTCGCCGGCTTCGTGGATCGACGTGGATCGTGTCAATTAAAACTAGAAGTTACCATCGCAAGGCAAGTGCTGCCTTTTAAACCAAAGTCAAATTTAGAAAATTTCGGGCCATTTTTCCGTTTAGATCGACTTAGAAATATTCAAAACACTTATTGATGCAAGAAGTTTTGGTACAGTGCAATTTTAATGCGTATTTTGATATAAAAAATGCTTAGCCGTCCTTAGCCGTGTTTTAATATACTTTCTACTAGCTTAGCCGTTCGCCGGCTTCGTGCATCGACTCAACTATAAACTAGCAGCTACTATCGCAAGGCAAGTGCTGCGGTTTTAAACCAAAGTCAAACTTAGAAAATTTTGGGCCATTTTTTCGGTTTAGATCGACTTAGAAATGTTCAAAACGCATATTGATGCAAAACGTTTTGGTACAAGGGAATTTTAATGCGCATTTTGATATAAAAAATGCTTAGCCGTGCTTAGCCGTGTTTTAATATACTTTCTACTACGCTTAGCCGTTCGCCGGCTTCGTGATAGAGTCAACTAAAACTAGAAGATACTATCGCACGGCAAGTGCCGCGGTAAATCCTAGCGAAATTAGACAATATGGAATGATTAACTTAATCTTTTCGAGCCAGTTTCAACATGGCAATATGTTCTTATACTTGTAGACGGATTTTGCACATAGAGGTATAAAAAGAATTAAAAATAGTCAGAATAAATAAAGGGAAAAAAATATTGTGAGTCTGCTACAAAACATGAGTTCAACTGGATTCGAACTCAATTGCTTATCGAAACAGGCTAAACGACATACCACTAAGCCATCAGAGGACAATTTGTAATTCTGGTAAAATTAAAAACACAAGTACATTGTTGTGACCTGCTAATCTCATGAGGTGAATCTCATTTCGGGCAAAATGAAAAAAAATTGTCATAGACCGACAGAGAAAGGTTCAAAACGGATAGTGATGCAGAAAGTTTTGGCACAGGGGAATTTTAATGCGCATTTATAAATAAATAATGCTTAGTCGTGCTTAGCCGTGTTTTAATATACTTTCTACTACGCTTAGCCGTTCGCCGCTTCGTGGATCGACGTGGATCGTGTCAATTAAAACTAGAAGTTACCATCGCAAGGCAAGTGCTGCCTTTGAAACCAAAGTCAAATTTAGAAAATTTCGGCCCATTTTTCGGTTTAGATCGACTTAGAAATATTCAAAACACTTATTGATGGAAAAAGTTTTGGTACAGGGCAATTTTAATGCTTATTTTGATATAAAAAATGCTTAGCCGTCCTTAGCTGTGTTTTAATATACTTTCTACTAGCTTAGCCGTTCGCCGGGTTCGTGCATCGACTCAACTATAAACTAGAAGTTACTATCGCAAGGCAAGTGCTGCGGTTTTAAACCAAAGTCAAACTTAGAAAATTTTGAGCCATTTTTCGGTTTAGATCGACTTAGAAATGTTCAAAACGCATATTGATGCAAAACGTTTTGGTACAGGGGAATTTTTATGCGCATTTTGATATAAAAAATGCTTAGCCGTGTTTTAATATACTTTCTACTACGCTTAGCCGTTCGCCGGCTTCGTGATAGAGTCAAATAAATCTAGAAGTTACTATCGCACGGCAAGTGCCGCGTTAAATCCTTGCGAAATTAGACAATATGGAATGATTAACTTAATCTTTTCGAGCCAGTTTCAACATGGCAATATTTTCTTATACTTGTAAACGGATTTTGCACATAGAGGTATAAAAAGAATATAAAATAGTCAGAATAAATAAAGGGAAAAAAATATTGTGAGTCTGCTACAAAATATGAGTTCAACTGGACTTGAACTCAAATGCTTATCGAGACAGGCTAAACGACATACCACTAAGCCATCAGTGGACAACTTGTAATTGTGGTAAAATTAAAAACACAAGTACATTGTTGTGACCTGCTCATCTCATGAGGTGAATCTCATTTCGGCAAAAATGAAAAAAAAATTGTTATAGACCGACAGAGAAAGGTTCAAAACGGATATTGATGCAGAAAGTTTTGGCACAGGGGAATTTTAATGCGCATTTATAAATAAATAATGCTTAGCCGTGCTTAGCCGTGTTTTAATATACTTTCTACTACGCTTAGCCGTTCGCCGGCTTCGTGGATCGACGTGGATCGTGTCAATTAAAACTAGAAGTTACCATCGCAAGGCAAGTGCTGCCTTTGAAACGAAAGTCAAATTTAGAAAATTTCGGGCCTTTTTTCTGTTTAGATCGACTTAGAAATGTTCAAAACACTTATTGATGCAAAAAGTTTTGGTACAGGGCAATTTTAATGCGTATTTTGATATAAAATATGCTTAGCCGTCCTTAGCCGTGTTTTAATATACTTTCTACTAGCTTAGCCGTTCGCCGGCTTCGTGCATCGACTCAACTATAAACTAGAAGTTACTATCGCAAGGCAAGTGCTGCGGTTTTAAACCAAAGTCAAACTTATAAAATTTCGGGCCGTTTTTCTGTTTAGATCGACTTAGACATGTTCAAAACGCATATTGATGGAAAACGTTTTGGTACAGGGGAATTTTAATGCGCATTTTGATATAAAAAATGCTTAGCCGTGCTTAGCCATGTTTTAATATACTTTCTACTACGCTTAGCCGTTCGCCGGCTTCGTGATAGAGTCAACTAAAACTAGAAGTTAGTATCGCAAAGCAAGTGCCACGTTAAATCCTTGTGAAATTAGACAATATGGAATGATTAACTTAATCTTTTCGAGCCAGTTTCAACATGGCAATATTTTCTTATACTTGTAAACGGATTTTGCACATAGAGGTATAAAAAGAATATAAAATAGTCAGAATAAATAAAGGGAAAAAAATATTGTGAGTCTGCTACAAAATATGAGTTCAACTGGATTTGAACTCAAATGCTTATCGAGACAGGCTAAACGACATACCACTAATTAAGCCATCAGTGGACAACTTGTAATTGTGGTAAAATTAAAAACACAAGTACATTGTTGTGACCTGCTGATCTCATGAGGTGAATCTCATTTCGGGCAAAATGAAAAAAAGATTGTTATAGACCGACAAAGAATGGTCCAAAACGGATATTGATGCAGAAAGTTTTGGCACAGGGCAATTTTAATGCGCATTTATAAATAAATAATGCTTAGCCGTGTTTTAATATACTTTCTACTCCGCTTAGCCGTTCGCCGGCTTCGTGATAGAGTCACTAAAACTAGAAGTTACTATCGCCCTGCAAGTGCCGCGTTAAATCCTTGTGAAATTAGACAATATGGAATGATTAACTTAGTCTTTTCGAGGCAGTTTCAAGATGGCAATATTTTCTTATACTTGTAAACGGATTTTGCACTTAGAGGTATAAAAAGAATGAAAACTAGTCAGAATAAATAAAGGGAAAAAAATATTGTGAGTCTGCTACAAAACATGAATTGAACCATAGGCAGCCCAAAACGGCATGTAGAATGCACCAATAATGCTTCCAAATGTCAATTTGCATTAAGCTCGCCCCATTCCTTTTTCAAATTGAGTGCTTGCGGCGCGCGACAAATGACAAAGGAATGGGGCGAGCTTAATGCAAATTGACATTTGGAAGCATTATTGGTGCATTCTACACGCCGTTTTGGGCTGCCTATGATTGAACAGGATTTGAACTCAAATGTTTATGGAGACAGGCCAAACGACATACCACTAAGCCATCACTGGACGACTTGTAATTCTGGGGCCGGTTGTATATTAAACAACGTAGTTAGCGCTATCTGCAGTTAAAAAGTAGTTAAAAAGCCTTTGAAAATAGTTAACTTTAATCACGTAGTTAAACCGGTTGTATAAATGTGTAGTTAGCCTTAACTGCAGTTAAAAAGTAGTTAAAGTTAACTATACTTTAGGGTATAGATAAACTGTCCAAAACGTAGTTAAAAATGGCGTTTGTATAGGAGTGAACAACATTTTTCAGTAAAACAATAATAAAAATCCACGCTTACCTGAGATTTTCAGTCGCTATCTTCCCTGTGAATGTTTCCTAACAATATAAACTCTTCAAACGCTATCGCTTTGGTGTTTTTACGAAAACAGAACATATTTTTGCACAGGACGATTTCTCGAAGACGAAGTATAGTCCATTACATCAAGAAACACTGATATATAATTGCCAAACAGCTAGGCTTTGGTTTAACGCAGATATCTCAAGGAAAAACTGCATTCTTTTATGATTTTTGTGGCGTTTTTTCCTTGTTATCTTGTTTATTTTTCACTGTTTTCTTGTGTTTTGATTTTTGAATAAAATTCCCGCCTATTTGCAAAATGCGAGTCCACAATCATGTTGAAAATCTCAGTCCGCGGTCGTTACTCGCTCCTTACTTTATGTAATTTTGAGTTTAACCGCCCAAGCAAGCCCCACGCACAGTTAACTACGTGATTAGTTAACTATCCGACTAACTACGTTTTGTGCAGTTAAGTCATGTAGTTAACCAATTACATTTAAGGATTTAACTACAGTGATTAACGCTAACTACAGTTAGCGCTAATAACGTTTAAATACAACCAGCCCCAGGTGTATGATAATGCTCCAAAGTAAATTCCTTTCTGCAACGTCATAATATGACGTCAGACTGCCAACAAACACGAAAAAATCGAGATACGCTTCAAGTGTATAAAACTGTTGGCGGGAAATTCAAATGCGCTATAACACATCGTCAAGAATAGGAGGCTGCCTTCGGCAGCAACGTTGTATGAACGTGCGATGTATATAAGCCCTGGGCAAACTAGGAAAAATGGTTGCGGAAACATTGTTTCCTGCCAATGTTTCGCCATGTTTCCCAGAGTGGGCAAACACTATAGGAAACATTAGTGAGAAACATAGGGAAACATCAAATGTTTCTGAATTTGCTAGGAAACATTTTTGGAGGGGGAAGCAAATTTTGTTTCCGCAACAATGTTTCCACGGGTGGCCAAACATGGAAACATGTGAGGAAACATCGAGAATCACAAATTATGTTTCCGCAACAATGTTTCCTAGTTTGCCCAGGGGGTAACTTTTAAAGTGTGTATTTCTTAAAGGTGCTCTACAGTCCGTATGTAAACAAAGCCTTTGTTTACATTTTTGTGTCCAAAATATTGAGCTTTATTCGACAATTATTTATATTTTCAAGCTTCTAGAGCATAATAAATGATCAAGAAACAACAATCAGGCTTTTCAAGAACTCAAAACATAGTTAAACTGTTTGTATCATAAAAAGTGGGCTCATTTGTGCACATGCGCAGATCGGACTGTCGATCACCTTTAACAATCGGTTTTAGACAATCGGAAATATAGATAATTCTACCGATTCCGATTGTCTACCAATAAGACAAAAATCGACCCAACGCCGATACCGATTATCGGTCAATCATTAAGCATGGATGGGTTTCAGTAATGAAACTACATCAAATTTTCTCAGGGGCGCCGGAAGCAACATGAAGCAGCGGGGGCAGCCATTTAAATAGGGCACTTACTCTCGAGCCTTGGGGGGGGGGGGGCAATGTTCGTTAACATTTTGCTGTATAACGGATACTTCGTTACTTGTAGACGATAATGTATTGTAAAGACTAAAATGTATTGTAAAGCAACATGACAGTTGTCAGTTGTTTAGGAAGGCTTTCTTTTTCCCTTTTTTCATAGGTGGAAGCTGATTGGTAATGTTTCTGAGAGGAATTCAGATTCAAATATGAGCTAAATTGTTTAAAAACAGTTTTCAACTTCAATTCATGTGAAAACCGTACGAAGTTCGAAGTGCAGTTCTGGTAAAAAAGGCAACCTGCTGCCCCATTGCTGCCCCCGCACTGTTTAGGCAACGGGGGCAGCTGCCCCCGCTGCCCCCGTGGCTCCGGCGCCCCTGCTTGGTCTAGTGGTAATAACTACAGGTTTCGCCCTGGACAAATTTTTTCTTATATCATTGAGCGATATTTAAAATTACGTTTTTATCTTTTTTTTCTAAAATATTCACCCAGGACGAAAGCCAACGGTAGATTCCTACTTATTCTTCCCTAATGAACATATTTAAACTATTTTAAGACGAATTAAAGCCCGGTGAATTTCGGTGAAATGAGCCGGTGCCTTGTGTCAAATTCGATCCGGACTGATTCTCCATTTAAAATATGCGTAATGAACAAAAGATTAAGACCACTTAGTTCAGTTGTGGTTAGTTTGCAACTCCGAGCTCTTGGTCTAGTGGTAATAACTACAGGTTTCGCCCTGGACAATTTTTTTCTTATATCATTGAGCGATATTTGAAATTACGTTTTTATCTATTTTTTTCTAAAATATTCACCCAGGACGAAAGCCAACGGTAGATTCCTACTTATTCTTCCCTAATGAACATATTTAAACTATTTTAAGACGAATTAAAGCCCGGTGAATTTCGGTGAAATGAGCCGGTCCCTTGTGTCAAATTCGATCAGGACTGATTCTCCATTTAAAATATGCGTAATGAACAAAAGATTAAGACCACTTAGTTCAGTTGTGGTTAGTTTGCAACTCCGAGCTCTTGGTCTAGTGGTAATAACTACAGGTTTCGCCCTGGACAAATTTTTTCTTATATTATTGAGCGATATTTGAAATTACGTTTTTATCTTTTTTTTGTAAAATATTCACCCAGGACGAAAGCCAACGGTAGATTCCTACTTATCCTTCCCTAATGAATATATTTAAACTATTTTAAGACGAATTAAAGCCCGGTAAATTTCGGTGAAATGAGCCGGTGCCTTGTGTCAAATTCGATCCGGACTGATTCTCCATTTAAAATATGCGTAATGAACAAAAGATTAAGACCACTTAGTTCAGTTGTGGTTAGTTTGCAACTCCGAGCTCTTGGTCTAGTGGTAATAACTACATGTTTCGCCCTGGACAATATTTTTCTTATATCATTGAGCGATATTTGAAATTACGTTTTTATCTTTTTTTTCTAAAATATTCACCCAGGACGAAAGCCAACGGTAGATTCCTACTTATTCTTCCCTAATGAACATATTTAAACTATTTTAAGACGAATTAAAGCCCGGTGAATTTCGGTGAAATGAGCCGGTGCCTTGTGTCAAATTCGATCCGGACTGATTCTCCATTTAAAATATGCGTAATGAACAAAAGATTAAGACCACTCAGTTCAGTTGTGGTTAGTTTGCAAGTCCGAGCTCTTGGTCTAGTGGTAATAACTACAGGTTTCGCCCTGGACAAATTTTTTCTTATATCATTGAGCGATATTTGAAATTACGTTTTTATCTTTTTTTTGTAAAATATTCACCCAGGACGAAAGCCAACGGTAGATTCCTACTTATTCTTCCCTAATGAACATATTTAAACTATTTTAAGACGAATTAAAGCCCGGTGAATTTCGGTGAAATGAGCCGGTGCCTTGTGTCAAATTCGACCGGACTGATTCTGCATTTAAAATATGCGTAATGAACAAAAGATTAAGACCTCTTAGTTCAGTTGTGGTTAGTTTGCAACTCCGAGCTCTTTGTCTCAGGGGCGCCGGAAGCAACATGAAGCGGCGGGGGCAGCCATTTAAATAGGGCACTTACTCTCGAGCCTTAATTTTTTTTTGGGGGGTGGGCAATGTTCGTTAACATTTTGCTGTATAATGGATACTTCGTTACGTTAGACAAATTTCGGCATGGATTGGAGCATTTTTATTCGTTGCATGACACTAAAGACTAAAATGTATTGTAAAGCAACATGACAGTTGTCAGTTGTTTAGGAAGGCTTTCTTTTTCCCTTTTTTCATAGGTGGAAGCTGATTGGTAATGTTTTTGAGAGGAATTCAGATTCAAATATGAGCTAAATTGTTTAAAAACAGTTTTCAACTTCAATTCATGTGAAAAACGCACGAAGTTCGAAGTGCAGTTCTGGTAAAAAAGGCAACCTGCTGCCCCCGTGCTGCCCCCGTGCTGCCCCCGTGCTGCCCCCGCTGCCCCCGTGGGTTCGGCGCCCCTGAATTTTTTCATGTATCATTTTAACTGTCAGCTAATTTGTTCGTTTGAAATACCATTTTCTTTTCAGATATACGAAACCAAAAGGTCAGCTGCCTGATTATAATTCGCCAGTCATTCTTCGTGGTACGATGACCACAGTTGAAGATTTTTGTAATCGACTACATAGATCCATCATCAAGGAATTTAAACAGTAAGCCACAGTCATTCTTGTTTTTTTATCAGACTCCTTTTTGGTTGAAAATTAAATACGATATTAACCCCTTGAGCGCCAGTCCTCTCCCCTTGACAATATTTTTTTTTCAATGTTTATCCAGTGGTTTAGTTTGGGGCTCATCAGTAAAACATAATCCACAGTAAGCGGGAAAGGAACATCAACTCAATGACGAAGATGTTGTACAGATTGTTGAAAGGTAAGAATGTGAATATTTTTTTAATTAAACCATAAACCAAACCAACTTCAGATGAGACAGATAGATTTTATTAAAAATAGTAGCATTATACAACTATATCCCTGAATTAATCAAGCTACTTTTAATATTTCTACTGGATAGCTCTATCAGATCTAACCTAACAATTAAATTTCGGTATTTTAAAGGGTCTGAGTATTGTGTTGCAATTAATCATAATGGAAATGAGTGGAGAATTATCAGGCGTCAAAACGATAGGTATACTATATTCAGAAACAAACTATATTACTGTAACAGTAAAACAACGGTGAACCATGGTATTGTAGTATTACATACTCTCGATTGGAAACATGCATTCGAAACACGAAAGCGGTAAACGAGTATATTATAAAAGCGACCGGTTTTTCTCCCATTCTTGTGTGGAAAAAATGACAACGTAGCGATGGTGTTTATCCAGAAGCGAAAAACAGTATTTTACTGAGATTTTATCGTCAATATAAAGGTTATTCCGTGAAAAATCAAGACAACTATGGAATGAAAGTATAATTTTTCAAATTTGACAGTAATATGAAAGAAAACAACAGGTGAAAAATCACAGCGAACGTCAAATGTTATTGATTCGTACGGAAAAATATGAACTATGGCTGTTGCTCGATAACATTCTGCAAGCAGCTTACAAGTTTAAAAAATGGAGGCTACATTACCTGAGTGAGTTGTAATCCTGTTTCGTCAACAGTAGTTTCATATTTCTTACGATTTTGGTGTTGTATAGACGTTTTGTAGCCTTGTTGGTTGTTTGTTTTGCCCATACAAACTTGGCAATAATACAAAGTCAAAGGTTTCCTTTTTCAATTGACTCCAGCATCTTTTGCTTTAAATATCATGTTATATTTTTTCAGAAGTATTTTTTCAACTTTCAAGATCAGTTTTATAAATATATTTTTCGAAAAAAGCCGTAATATTCACGAAAAAAAGCTGCCATAGCCGACAGCATACATTAAGTATATACCTCATCTGTGCCGACAGCAAAAAAACATTTTGTAAATTTTCCCGCGTTTTCCCCCGTTTCCTAGGATACGATGCCTCATCACGATTTATGAATAAGGTCTATAACGGCAGGAAAGCAAAGTGAGACCTTTGGCACAGAATACTACACAGAAGTCCATCTCCATTGTTTTTAGCGTAAGCTCTATTCGTCATGATTCGTCACTCAGCAAGTACCGTAAACAGAAGCAGTCCCCCTCCTGGAAATACTAAAAATGGCGTATGTCCAGGGGGGTGATTGCTTCTGTTTACGGTACTTGCTGAGTGACGAATCATGACGAATAGAGCTTACGCTAAAAACAATGGAGATGGACTTCTGTGTAGTATTCTGTGCCTTTGGTGAGACTGTGAGAGAAGAATAACAACAGTTTTGAATATTTTATTTTTGTTTGTGTTGTCAAAGTACTCACAACTTGCCACGCAAAATAAAAATGGTATTAACTCTTTTTATTATATAAACATAAGTGTTATATAGAGTTTTTGGCCACTGAGAATAATCGTATTTAAACACACGTAAAAATACGATATTTTTACGTGTGAAAATATCATTTTTTGTAAAACGCATTGCCACGGACGTTTTATTGCTTTACACTGAATTTTGTTTATATAATAAACAGAAAAATACATGGCTGTTTGAAAATACCAGATTTATTTCTCGTGTTGAACATGATACCTCACTCGTTCGCTGCGCTCACTCGTGAGATACAATCACAGTTTAATCATTAAACTGCGATACAATGTTCAACACTCGAAATAAATCTGGTATTTCCGCGCACCCATGTATTATTCTCTATATAGTTCAGTTGTCACCAACATTTATAGTCGTTAATTACGAATATATATACTGTAAACGATCCACGTTCACCGTCAAGCAATATTTGCAAACGCAACTTATTGAATCCATTTTAGTGCTTGTCCAATGTTAGTAGATTGTACAATCTCGTCTTTTGACATCGCAAACTGACAACATCTGCTATTTCCCATGAGGATAACATTGACTGAAGGCAGAAATCGTGATTTCCTTAAGGTTACAGGACACCCTTTTTGGCGTTTTGCGGAAAATCGCTACTGCGCGCTCAATATCAGTCCGATTTTCATCAAATTTTCACCAAATGTTCTCCAGTGCATGCAAAATATGGTAAAGTTGTAAAAATAACAAACAGTAAAATAATGTAAGAGTTATTCAGGAAAATCTTAAATCGCGGCACCTTTACGCTTTTGAGTTGTGCTCCTGCTGGTTTTAAGTTATATTTATGAAAATATCACTTTTATACAGTAAAATAGTTGTTCTAAAAAATTGTGTTCGGAAATTTTTGTTTATTTCGTCATTCCGCTGATATGGCGATTTCTTTGACGACTGCAATATATTTCTGAATTGTTTGAGTGAATTGCTCTTTATTTTTGAAATATCCAAAATTAAATAAAAGCCGAACACAATTTTGAAACTGACGTATTTAGCTGTGTCCTGGGAAAATTTGAGAAAAATTGGTTAAAACCCGCAGGAGCATAACTCGTTTGAAAATCAGTAATTACCGTAAAAGTTTTCGTGAGAAAATTGAATTTGAATATTACATTTTCAATGTTTTTCTTATTGCAGCGAAATGTATTTTACTAAATAACTCTGCGAGTTTTCAACATTTTTCGTTCAAACTTGGTCAGATAGTAGAACTAGTCTAATGCTTTCATTGAAACCAATAAAAAATTTTTAGGCAAAATTAACCCTCAAAGGTGTTCTGTAACCTTAAGGCCAATTTACACTACACAACTTTTGTTGCTTAAAAGCCGATTTCCACGACAACGTTTGTGCTTGATTTACACAAAGTACAACTCAAGTTGTAAGCAGGTTGCATGCGACAGTTTTAGGCAAAAGTTGTGTGGTGTAAATCTGCCTTCAGTTCTTGGCTCTAAGACATCCACTCTTCTTCATACTCCCACATCGAAGGATCATCAGCTGTTAAATAATCTTCAGCATCATATTCAACATCACCATGAAACTGAAATGGTCCTTCCTCAGAGTCGCTGTCACTGTACTCCGGCAGGATACGACCCATGTCCATGTAAGGGTCAAAGTCCCCACGCAAGTGATGATCTGAAAGGTCCTGTGTTGTCACATCCCAGCTTGGATGACGTTCTTGTGTTTGTAATGCTCTCACCATTGTTATACCTGTGCCTAGAATATTTACAAAGATCACCATCTTTGATCATTAAAATCATCGTCACCACCATTACTATCACCACCACCATTCCAACCTCAATCATTGCCAGCATCACCATTGTCCATCATTGTCAGCATCACCATTGTCAGCACTACCATCACCATCACCATTCCAACCGTCATCATTGTCAGCATCACCATCACCATCACCATCACCATCACCATCATCATCATCATCATCATCATCATCATCATCATCATCATCCATCATCCATCATCCATCATCCATCATCCATCATCCATCATCCATCATCCATCATCCATCATCCATCATCCATCATCCATCATCCATCATCACCGCTATCACACAATCATCATCATCATTACCATCGTCACCAGTATGATCATCATCATTACCATCGTCACCATTATCAGCACTACTATCATCACCATCATCATTATCATCACCACCACACCTTACCTCCAACAGTTATCATCATAACTTCATTATCCCCCAAATGTTCCTCCAAAATATCCAGCGATTTATTTCTTATCCTTTCTGATCCACTAAGATCCAACTCCCGCAGATCAGAACAATGTAAGGCCAACTGCTCGACAGCTACGAAAAATGAATACATATTAAAATTTAAACAAAAAAGTTGACAAGTCCTATATCGCTGCGAAGCTAATTTCGAAATGCTGTGGTGCTTCGGTTTACGATATTTCCAAGAATATTTATTTAATTTTTTACCTCTATCAGTTAAATTAACACACGAACGAACGTGAAGCTCTCTCAATGTTCCATTCTGAGCTACGGATTCAACGCTAGCATCTGTCACCTAAATCGATACAGCAGAAATTACAAATTCATCCTGGTCTTAACGTGAAAAAGATCAAGTTTGCTTTGGTTATCTTGTCATGATTACAAACTTATATAGTTAATATGAAGAAAGCTTCGGATTAACAAGTATCCTGAAAAATACAAGGAGGAGTTCTCCTTGTATTTTTTAGGTAGTTGTATCCAATCAGTCCCAAGCACTGGCATAGTTCAATATTATAGTTCATATTACCTTGTCAAGATAGCTGATGGTCAATTTCTGTAGCTGAAAACATGCTGTAAGACATTGAACACCATGGTCGGTCACATTATGACAAGCTTCTAGGTTTAACAGCCTTGTAAAATACAATGAGACTAATCAGCTGGTTGAAATGAAGTTCTACAAATCACTGTTATCGTTATATACCTGAGCTTAGTGCAGCTTGAACCAACGACGAACAATACACTGTCGTTTACTGAATTGTGCTGTGCCAACTGGAGCTCTTCCTTATAGCCATATGAAAAAAAGAAATATGTTATATACTTTTACGCCTGTACTCTAAAAGCACACTCCATTAACGGATGTTCAATCTGAGCTTCCCTTGTTCTTGAGTGTCAATGCTGCTTTTGAATAGCTGAAGGGTCGGTCTCGTACCTCTCGTGACTACTCACCCTCCAGCTATTCAAAAACAGCATTGACACTCAAGGGAACCTCAGATTGAACACAAATAACAAATTCTAAGTAAAACTTACCAGTTGAGTCAAATGTCGTAATGCCAGTAGACTCTGAGTTGTTACTATAAAAAGTGTGCAGCAGAAAGATTTACAGTAATTTTGGATAAATAGTCCGGCGTTAGTAGTAAAGATCAAGTACCGTACCTTGTTTGGGAGGATTGCAAAACGAAAGCCTTCTTAGTTTTGTGCATCGCTTAAACAAGTCTGTAATGCCAGCATTCGTCAGGCCCAAGCAGTTAGAAATGCTCAGCTCTTCAAGGGAGCTGCATCTTTTTGTTAGAAATTTTAGACCACTGTCTGTTAACTGCAAGTGTAGATGCAATAACAGTGCCTTAGGTGTAATCTTATGTATATTAAGTCAACCTAAACAACAACTACTTACCCTGATACAATCATCTGCAATCACCGTTTTACATTTTTCTGTCAGCATGAAGAAACACTAAAACAATACGTGATTATTGCCGTTTCTCCCTAGAATCATCATATAATAGACAATTCCCATTATCAGGCTCTCTGGCACGCTTGTGTACAAAAGTAGGATAAAAGTAGGACTAGAATTTTAGGAAAAGTAAAAAGTAGGAATAAAGTAAGAAAATGAGTAGAAAAGTAGGACAAAAGTAGGAAAGTATACAAATTAATTGGCCCCCTAGGATATATGTGGTAAGGGGTGGACCAATAGATATCTGCATGATGAGGAAGTTGTGTGAATTTTTGGTGCTTAATATTTTTTGCACTCATTCATCTATGCAGGATTTTTTTCTCAAAACTTTTAAAATTAGATATTAATATAGACAACTATGAATGTTGCATCGATATAAAAGCTAAGGCATCTGCTCTGCAGCAACACAATGGATAATGCTATAGACTAAATTTTGATCTAGCAGGAAAAAAAATTCATCACGACAGCTAGAAAGAGCATGTTAAAATTAGTAAAATTGCAAAGTTTGGCTGCGAAATGTTGTAAAATGAGGAAAATATAGCCCTACGAAATTTGCAAATTTTGTATTAGGCTAATTTGTATTCGGCAAGGGAAAATGCACCACTTTTCGACCCAATTGTGGTGCATTTTCCCGCGCGTAATATAAGTTAATACAAAATTTGCAAATTTCGCAGGGCTATATTTTACGCACTTTACAACGTTTCGCAACCAAACTTTGCAATTTGGAATCTCTAGATCGTCGGAAATGGCATTTTCAGAGTCTTCATTAATTTATTGATTATGATTCTAGAGATGCTATGGAATTTTATACTCGGAAAATGAGCTTCTCCTCTTCCTGAGATCTTATCATTTGGAACACAAATACGGGGAAAAAATTACAGTCCTATAGATCTAATTACGAGAGCTATAACATACTGATTTTCCCAGAGCTTTCTTAAAAAAGTAGGATTTTATGAGAAAAAGTAGGAAAAAGTAGGAAAATCAAGCAATTTTTAACAAAAAATAGGAAAAGTAGGAAAGTTGAAGAAAAGTAGGAAAAAGTAGGAAAAGTAGGATGGCAAGAAAGCCTGCATTATAGACTAATTTTAAAACTAGGCAAGTAATAAATCACCACAGCTAGAAAGAGCATAATACTAAAATGAGTAAAATTGCAAAGCTTGGTTGCGAAATGCTGTAAAATACGGAAAATATAGCCTTGCAAAGTTTGCAAATTTTGTATATTTTAGTATTGCGTGCGGAAATTCCTACCACATTTGGGCCGAAAATGGTAGCAATTTCCGCATGCAATACAAAAGTATACAAAATTTGCAAATTTTGCAGGGCTATATTTTCCGTATTTTACAACATTTCGCAACCAAACTTTGCAATTTTACTAATTTTAGTATGCTCTTTCTAGCTGTGGTGATTTATTACTTGCTCCGCTTGAAACGTCGATGTTCTCCTTGTATATTTCATGTAGGTGTATCCCGCCTAGCAATCATACAGCTTTCTAATAATATATCTACCTGTCCAGTGACTGCAATGCTTCCTGCAATGTCAATATACTCGAGCTCTGCACATTGTTTTAACAGCCACCATAACCTGGAAATTATTTGAAATTTCTCTCGAGACTCAACATCAATAAATGAAAATCAGTTGAAAAGAAATGCGAGATATGCTTACGCCTTTTCGCCAGCTTCATAACATCTTTGTAATTTTATTTTCTACAAAAAACAGAAAGGACCAATTTTCTAATTCTTTCGAAACTGGGAGGGGAGGCATATTAACCTCTTAATGTTTTCATCTAGATGACATAAAATATATCAAATATATGGCTTTCAGATTATCATAAAACTTGTCTAAAACGCATGAAATAACATGAATTTTCAAATTATGAAATAGCAGATCTATCAAACATGAAATAGAAAATTTTTCTATGGAACCCAATCTCGTACCCAAAGCAATGCCTGTGCGCGGGCTAGGATGGCATTGGCATAGATCTCTGGGGAAATTGACAACCGGAACCCCTAAATTTAGGGGTTCCGGTTCTTTGTCGGCATGCACGATTGATAAACATTGAGCCAATGCCATCCTAGCCCGCGCACAGGCATTGCTCTGGGTACGAGATTGTATGGGACCGGACCATTGCCCCAGACGATTAGATGACCACTCGTTTGAGGGGGGGGGGG
>CACRXK020001453.1:0-34503 GCA_902702795.2 Paramuricea clavata | reverse complement strand
CGGGGTGGGGGGGGGGGGGGGGGGGGGGGGGGCTACGCTCCTGTATGCTACCAAAATAGAATATTATTTTATCACTTACCTTTAGCTTGCAACATTTGCTGCTCATCTCTTTCAGTGATCTCATTGTCACATTCACACCAGATAAATCAATATATTCAAGGTGAGGACAGTTTTTACCTTTGAAAAACACACGAAATAACCACACAATGACACAAACTGACCATGCAAGAAACAATTAAAAGAACCAACACATCTACGAAGCCTCTGTTGCCAAAGTTTCTGTGACACAGTAGGAATTTTGCAAGACGAATGTTTGAGGGAGCGGACTTGGTGTTTAGCAGTACGTCGGTTTGCTCAAACATTTCTTACAAATCCTTCAAAACTTAGAATTTACCGATGTAAAAACTCCTATACTGTGATCACAGAAACTTTGATAGTGTAAACCTGACTTTAGAAACATCAATACCAAATGCCTATACTGCTTACCAATGAGATAGAGGGAATAGTCGGTGAGAAGTCTTGCCGAATGAGATAAATCGAGGGATTTTAAATTTTGACATCCTCTTTTGAACAGCGAGAGTAAAATACGATCTGTTAAGCCTAAAAAAGAGATGTAACCAAATACGCTGCACAATATCATTGTTGATTATGTTTACACCGTTGTTTATTGTGTCTCGCTCATTGGTGAGCGGATTTCCAAGGCTATATTCCCAATTGATAGGGGATCCGAGGTACTTACGATTTTAACGTCCTTATCTGAGAAGACGCGAAAGTCTAACCATTTACTGATGTCAATGTAAAGGTAGATCTTTCTCCTCAATTGTTTTAAGACCTTGAGTAGAGGTCTGACCAAGGAATGAACCCAGCTCTCCCAGCTTGAAAGACAAGCATGGTGATCACGATACCATGCCAGGAGCTGTTGACACTGCCGTGAGTTGTGACTGGACTACCTAGCTGCGTTTTCTAGACAAAGCTTACCTCCAGTTCCACGGAAAGATACAAATACGCCTTTAAAATCCAGGTGTATTAGAGCTATCCACGTCTGCCTTGCTAGATTACGCCATCTATGACAAACTGTATGAAAAATTGGTGATGAGTAATTGTCAAAGTTGCACACTGTTGCTTCGGTGGCGCTGAGTCGTCAGAGTGAACGCCTTTCACTTTTGAGCTTCTCACTACGGATCCACCTTCAAACAGCTGGCTGTGTCTAGAAAAGAATTAACTTACTCTACAGCTAAAACAAGTTATATACCTCTTTCAATTTTAACACGGTCTTTAAGAGTCAAAAACATAAAAATGTACAACAGTATGTCGTCATTAAGACGTGAGATATCTTCTTGAATGTCTTCGTCATCACCATTAGGGTCTGTTTCAAACTGTTCGCGTTCTGTGGCTTCTGCTGTTTCCATGTATTTCTGGACAAAGTCCTAAAATTTTGAGTATTTTGATTGAGAGTTACTCTCTTGGTAGAATGGTCAATATTCGGCAATATTCTTAACTATGATCACATTTGTACAGTATATGCACCTCTAATGATTTCTTGGCGTCATTTTCATCAGTGTTTTCTCGTATTGGCCTAGCTGTAAGAAATGATAAACCATTGAGTTGCCTAATGTGATGTTAATGTTAGAACAGAATGTTTAAATTTTAATTTGTTGCAGGTTGAATGGCTGAATCTTACATCTTCGCTTTTTCTCAGCTCTGTTCACCCTCAGTGTCCTGAACAAGAAAATAACCTTTTTAAGATGGTGTTGGTGATAATGGTGGTGATGGTAATGATAATGGTGGTGATGGTGATGATGTTGGTGATGATGGTCGTAATGGTGATGATGGTAATGATGGTGGTGGTGATGGTAATGGTGATGGTAATGATGGTGGTGATGGTGATGATGATGGTGGTTATGATGATGGTGGTTATGATTATGGGGGTAATGGTGACAATGATGATGGTGGATTATAGTGGTGGTGATGGTGGCAATGGTGGTGGTGGCGATGATGGTGGTGGTGGTGATGATGATGGTGGTGATGATGATGGTGGTGATGATACTGGTTATGATGAAGATGGCGGTTATGATATTGATGATGAGGATAATGATGGTAGTGATGGTGCTTAATTATGGTGATGAGTGGGTGGCAGTGATGATGATGGTGGTGGTAATGGATTTAATAGTACTTACCTTCCATCTAAAATAAGTTCATCATCAGATGCTTCTAGTACTCTCTGAACCTCACTTTCATTACTGAATGTTACAAAGCCATACCTCGATAGAACACAACAAAAAATACTCTAAACCTCAGCTTGCTGGTTATCTGTGACAAACACTGCAATAACACCACTTCACAGAGTAGAGACATACAGAAGGTCGACTTCTTGGTTTTGCCTATGGTCCTAGAGGGTGGAATTGGGGGTATTCGATGCCGTAATACCATAAGCAAATTTTGTCAATAACCGCAGTTTTTGAGTCCAAAATTGCAAATACTGTGTACCACAAGATTTCCAATATCGTAATACTGCAATTTTTCAAGGAAAATACCGAAATACCGTAAGAAAAATAAGCTAATACCGCCATACCGTAAATCCCAATGTCCCCCTTGTCCTAGCCAGAGCGCTTATTAGAGGTATTCACCCCCCTGAGAATATTCAAAATAATGGATGTTCAGGGGGTGAATGCCTCTCATAACCACACTGGCTGGGAACATTGTGATTGATTTTGATGACAAATCATTGTGAATCATGGCGTGGCAGTGGTTACGCTTTTTTGGCCTAGTCAAACCTCGGTATGTCTCTGTTCTGTGACCACTTACCCCTTGGACCTCTTCCTAACTCTATCTTTAACAATCTGTGCATAAATAACCCGACCAAAACCTGAAAAAAATTCCTTCAACTGTGAAGTGGACAACTTATAACTTATATTGCCCACAAAAATTTTTGGCTGTGTCAATTTGACATTGTTGTCCTTATAAACACTTTTCACAGCTTTCAGTAAATTGTTTGTGTCGTCTACTAGGTTGTTTCCGCTTCCTCTTTCATCTGACGCGCGTTTTGAACTCTCTGTATTAATTGTTTCATTTTCTTGTATATTTGAAGCTACAGCAAAACCATTTATATCCACGTGCACTACTTGTTTTGAGTGTGTACAGCACGCATTATTTGGTGAGTTTATATTCGTAAATCCTTTTCTTGAATGTAGGTTTTGGTGTAGGTTTTTCAATTCTTGAAATTTGTTGTGTCTATCCATAATTTCGGCATTTTGTGCGTTGATGGCTGTATGGAATTCTGTAATTAATATTTTGCCCTCATTGGCATTTAATTCCTTCCCGCCAAAAACGTCTCCCCCCTGCGAAAACGAGAAGCGAGAAATTTTATTTTTATTATTTATATTTCAGAGGGGAAACCTCGGGGGAAACAACTGTAATTTATAAAAGTAGATAAAAGGACCATATGATTTTAGTTTATGACATTTACGCCTAGACTGTAAGCATCATTGACTGTTTATTTAATTATTTTTGTATCGTAAAATAAATATTTACATTGCGAAATTTCAGGTGATCAGTTTTCGTTCATAAAAATCCCAAAGTTTATAGTTTCAGTGCATGTAAATCGGCAAAATGACATGTGGAATAAGTAATATTGCTCCTTTTGAAAACTAGAAAGCTATTTTGATTTCCGCAGTCTGCAGATATAATATAAAAAGGTCTAAAACTTGCATATTCGATTATTTTGTAAAAAAAATTAAAAGCTCACTTCAAACCGGGGGGTTGTCTTTTCGATTGGACATCAACCCTTTACAGGTCTTGCGTTATCTTGTTGTGTTATATATTACGATTATATAACCTAGATATTTACACGCCATCAAAGGGACTATCATGGAAATACATATATAATATTTCGTACTATTAATTAATTTAACTTATTTTACACATGTGCTGTGACTTTGAAGCCTAAAGTGATTGTGGTGTCGATCGTCGATCGAGGTGTCAAAAAATGTCGTGTGGTATCCTGCAATGGTTGTATGTCAGATTGTTCTCTGTTATTCGACCAAAAGGAAGCACTCCTTTGCCAAGTGGTGTTATAATAGCGTTATTTGTTAGCATGGTAAGGTAGATGATAATATATTGCCAGATTAATTTATAGAACAGAGATTATGTGTAAAGTGAAATGTATAAATAAAGTGTCACGACATTACTGTAATAGGCTTAAGCCCCGTTTACACTACGCTCAATTTTTGGTACAGCACGGATAAAATTGATAACTATTAGATAGTCCAAGAACCAAAAAATGGTATAGTACCAAAAATTAAGCGTAGTGTAAACGGGGCTTAGCTAAATAGGTAGTCCAAGAACCAAAAAAGTGGTACGGGTACCAATTTTATCCGTGCCGTACCAAAAATTGAGCGTACTGTAAACGGGGCTTTAATGTTGCAAATTATGGCTTTAATGTTGCAAATTATGGCATTATGCCCTGTCTATAAAATATAGAGTTTCATTTGCTTAGTTTATAGCTCGATCATCAATGGTTCCATTGTTATGAAATTATTGTTTAATACAGCTTTGTTTTACACATGAGTGACTCGGTAATTATCATCGAATTAATTAATTAATTTTTATAGTATAAGGACTATAAGAAATTATTGCGGGAGGTCCGGGAGGGGGAGGCAGTTGGCCCTCCTAGTTTCTGCCATTGTCAACAAATTTCTTATAATCTTTTATAGTTTGGAAATGGAATTGCAATGCAAATGGTGTTTGCTTTCCTGCCTGATATGGTGAAGGTACACTAATTATCCAATACATGTTGCTAGGGTGTTTTTTGTTGTTTTCTTGTTTTATATACGGCTTAGTTTCATCCAAAATGTTAATACATTTTAGAGTTTTGGGATTGCCGATGAAGATGCAGGTTAGCATTTTAGCAGTTTTAATGTATTAATTCAGTTAATTATGTTATTTTGATGAAATGATCTAGCTGTATCTGATACTCATCTAATAATAATTTATACTGCACATTTCTTTGTTGTTTTTTAAGGTTATTATGTGGGGATGCTTGCATCTGCAGTATTTTTAGGCAGATTTGTTTCGAGGTAATTATTTAATTGTGGTTGTTGAAAAAGATGATTACCAATCCCGAATGAAATTATTGCATAAAAATCTAAAAAGTATTGAAACCTATTTACCCAGATTTAGAATGTATTGAAACCACAGGCAATTTGAGTGGGGGGGGGGTATGAACGTGGGTCCCTACTCCCTGGACGATAACAAGTTGTTGGAGCAACTTGCACCATAGCAAGTCTGTCAAGCTCAACCACCTTGTAGCAAGCAGTCCGGTTTGTGGCTGTCGGTTTGGGGGGGATGCTTTATGCCGAGGTCTAGGTGAATTTTAATTGTTAACTTTGATTCCTTCTTCCAGCTACTTCTGGGGCTGGCTTGCAGATAAAGTTGGCAGACGACAAGTTCTATTATGGACTACCTCCATGCTGGGTGTTGTAAGCATAGCATTTGGTTTTGCAAGATCATTTGAAGTTGCTCTTGTTATTAGATTTATTACTGGCATGGTTGCAGGTGTGTAAGTTACAATGGAAGAACTTAAAAAGTCTGACCGTGGCTGCTTTTCTAATTTTAACAAGTTCCAATTTTATAGGCATACCTGGAACAGTCAAGGCATCTTTGGCAGAAGTATGTGATGATTCAAACCAGGTTAGATTGCTCTTGTTTTGATGTTTGTGATGTTACTCTGAGTGTATATCCACACTGGGCAAGCTTGCTCTGCTAACTGAGCTATGCGGTCAGGTTGGTTCGAATATGTGATATTTCGGAACTGAGTCTAGTTCCTTTGATATCAATGCAATCTAGTAATCATGATATTTTTTTTCTGTGTTGGTGTTATGTGCTCAGGTATCATATTCACCTGAGTACACAACACCAACACAGAAAATATCATTACTCTTGTTTTGTTTGTTTGAAAAATCTCTGTTGAAATTTTATAAACCCATAATTATTAGCTGCAATGCACCAAACTTTATTATTGCATTTGTGATTCTGTCTATTGCCAGATGATTTTACTCGATCATCAAAGGGAGCTCCTATAGTCTTGCACTTTAAATGGGTTAATTAATTAGATAATTTTTCCAACTTTTTATAAGCTTGTATTTGCCATTTTCCCTACAGGCATTAGGAATGTCAGTAGTGGTGACTGCGTGGAATACTGGACTCATCATTGGTCCAGCTGTAGGAGGTAAGCTGTTTAATTAACGCTAAACTTGTCTTATGTTTATAACAATTTATTTCAGAATTCTGGTAGCTCATCTGGTCAGTCTCCCCAAGGGAGCCATATGTCCTGTTGATGACATCCTTTCTCATCTCTTTACTACTAGGTTACCTTGCAAATCCAGTTGAAAAATATTCTGTATTTAAAGAGAGTAAGTAAAATTCTTTGAGTATAAGTTTAAGCCAGTCTGGAATAAGCCATATGAGTCTTAGGTTGTCTCAAGTCAATAATTAAGGCCAGGCCAAAGTATTGATCTTTCCACATACTGTTTATACAATTAATAATCACAGAGGAACCATGCAAGGCAGGATCAAACTTTATTTACAAGTGCAAAATGTAGGCCAAAGCAAGGCTCAGGCCAGACCAATGTTTACAGTATAAACACTGCTAAGCAATCTGTATGTATATCCTAACTCAACTGTTATTCTTATTATAACGGAGGAGACATAGACTACATTTTATTTCAGCTGTAGTAAAATGTTTCATCTTCCTCCAATAAAAAGTGGCACAAGTTAAAAAAAGATTTGCTGGTTTTCCTTGAAGCAATGTTACAAAACCATTACACTGTGCCAACAATGAACTTGAAAGTTTATAATTTTCCCTGCAATTAATCTATTTTCAGGTTCTTTTTTTGAAAACTTTGCCTACCTATTCCCATGTCTGGTGAATGCAGCAATTTGCTTCTGCAGTTTTCTCCTGGTATTTTTTATCTTGCCTGAAACATTAGCTTCTAAACGGTATGTGCGCGCCTCACATTTGCGAGTCAGGGATTCGATTCAATATCCAGTACGTTGTCTGATTATAATTTCACCTCAGTTGCATGCGAGAGGAGTGCTAGCTTCCAGTTTAATTCTACCAAAGACGAGGTACGGTTTTCTCTAGGTACAGTACTCTAGTTTTTCCTCCTGTAGTAACACTGGATCAATAAAGGATGATCCTTACTGGATCTCTAAGGAGAACAGTTTAGAAGTGATATAGTGTTAGAGCTATCTAGTATAAATAAAGTTAGTTTAGTTTAGGTTTCCTCCTGTAGTAACACTGGATCAATAAGAGATGACCCTTACTGGACCTCTAGGAAGAACAGTTTAGAACTGATAGAGCTATCCAGTATAAATAAAGTTAGTTTAGTTTAGGTTTCCTCCTGTAGTAACACTGGATCAATAAGAGATGATCCTTACTGGACCTCTAGGAAGAACAGTTTAGAACTGATAGAGCTATCCAGTATAAATAAAGTTACTTTAGTTAAGGTTTCCTCCTGTAGTAACACTGGATCAATAAGAGATGATCCTTACTGCACCTCTAGGAAGAACAGTTTAGAACTGATACAGCTATCCAGTATAAATAAAGTTAGTTTAGTTGAGGTTTCCTCCTGTAGTATTAACACTGGACTGATAAAGGATGACCCTTACTGGACCTAAGGAGAACACTTTAGAACTGATAGAGCTATCCAATGTAAATAAAGTCAGGCTAATACGTTTAGTTGACCAGCGAAAAGCGAAAAAGAAGTTGTTGATTTTAACAATCTCTTTCTTCTTTTAAAAGAAAGACGAAAGACAAAGAAATACCAGCATCGATTATTAACCCAGAAACGGAAATTCACAAAACTCCACAAGCTTCTTCAAACAGACAACGGTCAACGCCGAAAACAAGTCAGATTGATCTACGGAACGGCTGTCAGTCAGGACAACAAGATGAGGACTCCACCATCCAAAGGTCACTCCCAAAAAGTACAGAAATGTTGTTACTGTCCGGATCTGTGTCCTTCTTACCCGAAATATATCTGCAAAGCTATCCTGGTTCCATGGTTAAAGTTGATAATGCGAAAGAGGAGCCATATGTGCCTACCGTGGGAAAAGCTAAGCCTGGAGTATTAAGAAAAACGTATAAATCAATGAAACAAAGTAACCTGGCAAAACTTTGTAGGTATGGGTTATTATAAACCTGCAGCTTTCGTTGGCAAATGCCTGAAAAATATAAGGAGACGAGTCCATTTTTAAACTGACTTAATTAAGTTAGGTGGATTAAATAATCAGAGCCCTGGTCATATGTAGATACTTATATAAGCTCACATTGTTGGGTTTGGTTTTCTTACAGAAATAAAGACGTGAGATATTGTATTGGTCTATATAGTGTATTTGCGTTTGCTGTGGTAGCCGATCATGAAATGTACAGTTTGTGGGCGGCAACTGGACAACAATTCGGTGAGTTCTTAGAGTTAACTAACTGCTCTTGGAGTTAACTACTGTAACTTTGTTTCAAACCCTAGAGTTTCGGTAAGGACCATTCTTCATATTGGTGCTACAGAAGGAGTGCCTGGAGAAATCTGAGAAGTATGTTTGTGATGTTGCTCTGAAACGTTTGCTTGACCGCGCTGGGAATCGAATCCGGTGTGGGCACACTCATGCAGAGTAACATCACAAACATATATCTTTGCATGAGTGCCCAACACCAGGAACAAGAATTCAAGATCATAAAAACACACTGATGTCGAAGGAACTAGGACTGAGTTCCGATATAACACCGACTCGAACCGAGTTACCTCGTAGCTCAGTTGGTAACAAACTGGTAGCAAAGTTGGTAGCATTGGACTAGCAAACCAGCATTGCCCATTGTGGATACACTCAGAGACAACCTCACAAACATATTTCCTTCATCTGAGTGCAGAACACCAGAAACAAAAATTGAAAATCTGAGAAAGTCATGCAATTGAACTGAGGCAGGTTTATAGGTTTATAATGAATCAATTGCATGAATGAAACCCAATCAGAAAGGTGAAACAAACATGTACTAACCACTGTTTCGCTCCACAGGTGGCCTTGATTTTAGCACAGATGATCTTGGATTTACTTTAATGGTCGTAGGGATTGGCTGTGCTATTTCCAACTGTATTGTTTTCCCACAGGTGATTTACTATACGCATAGTTAATAGAAAACAATACTATGGTGCAACTGTAGTGATGACATCACCTTCTTGCAGGCCTTAAAATATCTTTTCCAGGGCCGTCTGACAAAATGTCCGGTGACGTTGAGTTTGGGTCGGACATATGTCCGATGACCTTCAGTTCATTTTTGACTCGGAAATAAGTCTGAATGACACAAATGAATAAATGGTAAATGTTGTAAAGATATTAAATAATTTGTTTCTTTCATACTTATTTCCAAGCCAAAATTAACTTGCTTGCCAGAACAGCAGTGTTAAAAAGACTTCGACAACTTAAGCCCGTTTTCCACTTCACTATTTCGCTCGCCGCCCCGCGCTCTACTGCGTTAAAACTACATTTCCAGTTGACCTTTTATACAATAGTACTCTGATTTTCCATTTAACATAGAAGTCTGCCTCTAGTCCTGGCCTCCTGGGCTAGAGTACATTTTGATTTACGTCGGACAAAGCTACAGTTCGGTCGGACACCAATACACTCGGGTCGGACAAACAATAAACCTCAGTTTCACTTAGGTCGGACAGAATGTCCGGTGGTTTCTTTTCTACGTCGGACAATTTCACGAGTGGGTCGGACAATGTCCGTGACCGACCGATATTTTAAGGCCTGTCTTGGACTCCCCCCCAACCCATGGGGACGCATGGGGAGAATAAGAATAATGGCATCGAACCTGCAGCTCTGCGATTCCGGTGCAGCGCTCTAACCAAATGATAAAGTTAACAGAATCCCAGAGCCGCAGGTTCGATTCCTGCAAGAGGGCCTATAGTTGCATTTTTCACAACTGTTCCAGGTTAGATGTAATAAATCCAATAATATAAAACTTTGCCCAACAGACGTTTTAAAATGGTTACATTTCTTTTCTTTATACTAGATGGTAAAAGTCTTTGGACTCATGAAGGTACTGTAGTTACATCATTGAAGTAAATTCTTTCACGGTAGCACTAGCTGATATCAAAGTGAGCATGAAAGTAAATTCTTTCATTAGTTGGGCTATATGACATTCAAGCATACATCATGCGTTGACAGACAGGAATTTTATTCCGGTACATTGCCTACGTACTAATGCAAAGATTTTCTACTTCCAGACCCAGTTTATCACGTTGACTACGATGATGTTCTTCATAATTGTACTTCCTGCTGCCAATAGTCTTTATGGCAGGTTGGTGGAAATGAACTAACTTTATTTATACTGGATATTTTTTATCAGTTCTAAAACTAAACTGTTCTCTCTGGAGGGCCAGTAAGGATCATCTCTTATTGATCCAGTGTTACTACGGGAGGAAACCTAAACTAAACTAACTTTATTTATACTGGATAACTCTATCAGTTCTAAACTGTTCTCTCTGGAGGTCCATAAGTTCTAAACTGTTCTTCCTGGAGGTCTAGTAATGATCATCTCTTACTGGTTCAGTGTTACTACAGGAAGAAACCGGAGTACCCCACTAGAAAACCTATTTGCCCGTGTTTGGTAGAGTCAAACTGGAAGCACTCTTCTCACATGCGACTGAAGTTCCGTTTTCTAATTTTCTCTGGGTTGTTTCTGTTTAGAGGTGTAAGTTTGACGGCTACGGTCATCGTTCTTGTCTTAGTGAGTAGAATTTGTGCGGGATGCTGTTTTACTGGACAATTCATCATGATTGGTAATTGTGTACCCTCGCATTTAAGAGCGACTGTTCACGGGTTGTCTATGAGTGCGTCTTGTGCTGCTAGGTTAGTATGGTTGCAAGTATCTGCCTTTATTGGATAGCTCTATCAGTTCTAAACTGTTCTCCTTAGAGGTCCAGTAAGAGTCGTGTCTTATTGATCCAGTGTTACTGAAGGAGGAAACCTAAACTAAACTAACTCAGTTATACTGGATAGCTTTATCAGTCGTAAACAGTTCTCCGTGGAGATCCAGTAAGGATCATCTCTTATTGATCCAGTGTTACTACAGGAGGAAACCTAAACTAAACTAACTTTATTTATACTGGGTAGCTCTATCAGTTCTAAACTGTTCTCCTTAGAGGTCCAGTAAGAGTCGTGTCTTATTGATCCAGTGTTACTGAAGGAGGAAACCTAAACTAAACTAACTCAGTTATACTGGATAGCTTTATCAGTCGTAAACAGTTCTCCGTGGAGATCCAGTAAGGATCATCTCTTATTGATCCAGTGTTACTACAGGAGGAAACCTAAACTAAACTAACTTTATTTATACTGGGTAGCTCTATCAGTTCTAAACTGTTCTCCTTAGAGGTCCAGTAAGAGTCGTGTCTTATTGATCCAGTGTTACTGAAGGAGGAAACCTAAACTAAACTAACTCAGTTATACTAGATAGCTTTATCAGTCGTAAACAGTTCTCCGTGGAGATCCAGTAAGGATCATCTCTTATTGATCCAGTGTTACTACAGGAGGAAACCTAAACTAAACTAACTTTATTTATACTGGGTAGCTCTATCAGTTCTAAACTGTTCTCCTTAGAGGTCCAGTAAGGATCATCTCTTATTGATCCAGTGTTACTACAGGAGGAAACCTAAACAAAACTAACTTTATTTATACTGGATAGCTCTATCAGTTCTAAACTGTTCTCCCTAGAGGGTTCAGTAAGGATCATCTCTTATTGATCCAGTGTTACTACAGGAGGAAACCTAAACTAAACTAACTTTATTTATACTGGGTAGCTCTATCAGTTCTAAACTGTTCTCCTTAGAGGTCCAGTAAGAGTCGTGTCTTATTGATCCAGTGTTACTGAAGGAGGAAACCTAAACTAAACTAACTCAGTTATACTGGATAGCTTTATCAGTCGTAAACAGTTCTCCGTGGAGATCCAGTAAGGATCATCTCTTATTGATCCAGTGTTACTACAGGAGGAAACCTAAACTAAACTAACTTTATTTATACTGGGTAGCTCTATCAGTTCTAAACTGTTCTCGCTAGAGGTCCAGTAAGGATCATCTCTTATTGATCCAGTGTTACTATAGGAGGAAACCTAAACAAAACTAACTTTATTTATACTGGATAGCTCTATCAGTTCTAAACTGCATGTTCTCCGTAGAGGTCCAGTAGAGGTCCAGTAAGGGTCATCTCTTATTGATGCATGGAAACCTAAACTAAACTAACTTTATTTATACTGGATAAAACACAAAACATATTGTTTTGTGTTTTATTAGAATACTCTATGGCAACCGCAATTTTTATGTTGGATATCTCTATCAGTTGTAAACTGTTCTCCCTAGAGGTCCGGTTAGGGCTATGCATCCTTATTATTGGGCCAGTGTGGTAGCTCCTAGAGAAACAGATGCGTCAGTAAGACAATATATTGTATTAATTCTCCTTTTCCAGAACTGTTTCTCCAACCGTGGCGGGCAGTATGTTCTCATGGTCCATCACATCTGGTTTAGGGTTCCCATTCAACGAAAAATTCGTATTTATATTTATTGGATTTGTAACCTGGCTTGCGTTGGTCGTTGCCTGTTGCTTAGACGAGGAAGCTGTTACTAAACGGTCCACGAAGTGCGTTTTTAGTGACGACGACGAGCAGACGAGGATCTGACCTCTAGAGGGCACTTACTAGTTACTACCTTCCCCAGCGAGTGAAGTCGAGCGAAATCTAAATCTCAAATTAATAATTCATGAGTACATTGGCCAACCATATTGCTGTATTTTGCTCGCATGATAATACTAACGGTTCTCCACCGAAAAAACAAACGCTTGTTTTTTGAGTAAAATTCAATATTTTCATACATTACTCTACATATACTGTTTTCAAATTCATCAATTGAATTCACACGCTTTTTAATATTTACGTGTAATGTTAAAAAAAAATAATAAATACATCATTATATATATTAGATTATATACAGCAGAATATATATGTATAGAGAATAATGTATAATAAGCTAGGTAGTTTATTATGTTATATTTATACAATCAAATATTGATAATTTATATTTTGTAAAACATGAAATGTAGAATTTTTGAATCACTACTTCAGTACTTGTCCATAAAAGTTTGTGTAGAGGTGGTCTGGCAGTTTTAATGAGTGGTTAAGGCCTAGGAGTTAGAGCCGCACTAATATAGACTAATATAGACTTGGAATATAGACTTGGATCAAGTCCGTCTCTCTAGAGACGGGCTTGATCCAAGTCTAGGATTAAGATGGGAAACGCGAGCTTCCAAAACTTTCCAAGCTATGAAAATATGCAAGAAGGAATATATGTTCTATACTTTACTCCTGATATTTAAATTTCCTTCCCGCCGGAAACTTCTCCCCCCCCCTGCAAAAACGAGAAGCATCCATCTATTAAAGACACGAAATGATTTTCGTTCATCAAAATCTCGAAATTTGTAGTTTTAATGCACATAAATCGGTAGAATGACATGTGGAATAACGTTTTTGCTCCTTTTGAAAACTAAAAAATATTTTGCAGTCTAATTGCAGAGAAACTCAGCTCGATTCGTTGTAAAAGACCAGGGGGGTTATCTTTTCGATGGGAACAAATTTATGCTTAACCGGTCTTGCGTATTAAGGTCACAGAATAGATTTGTGTTAAGGTATTGTATAATATAACCAAGATGAACGGTAAATATTTACACGCCATCTGAAGGAATATATTGGGAATACATGTATAAGTATAATATTTCGTACTGTTAACCTATTTTAATTAAGCATGTGTTGTAACTTTGAACCCTAAGTGACCGGTGGTGTTAATCTTTGGTGGTGTCGTCGAAGTGTCAGAAAATGTCGTGTGGTGTCGTGCAATGGTTATCTGTCAGATTGTTCTCTGTTATTCGACCGAAAGGGAGCACTCCTTTGCCAAGTGGTGTTATAATAGCGTTATTTGTTAGCATGGTAAGGTAGAGGATAATATATTGCCAGGATAACTTATGGAACACCCAGATTTCTACTGATAAAGCGTATGCCATAATTTGCAACATTTTGTATATGTTTGACAGCGCTTAACGTTGCAAATTATGGCATACGCCGTGTGCATCTTTTCTTGAACGCCCCAATATATATATTGGGTGGTTGGTCTCGACAAGTACATGTTCGTTAGATACAGAGCTGCCAAGTTCAGATGATTAAAAACCTGGAGGTTGTTGGGGCCTGTAGTTCGTACCCCCTCCCCCCTGACATATGTGATAAATATAGTGATATCTATGTTATTTAATACATACTGATCATATAGCCAGACAGAGAATTCCTGCAATTGCCAATAAATTTCTTATAATGTTTTATAGTTTGGACATGCAATTGCAATGCAAATGTTGTTTGCTTTCCTGCCTGATATGGTGAAGGTAATTACCCAATACATATGTGCTGGTGGTTTTCTGATGGTTTTTTGTTTTCCTGGCTTAGTTTCACGTGTTAATATGTTTTAGAGTTTCGGAATTACTGATGAAGATGCAGGTTAGCAGTTTTAATATACTTTAACTTAATACAATTAATTAAAGCCTAACGTCCCAATCATGAGAACGAGGCTCAGGGGCGCCGGAATATCAATAATTGCGGGGGCAGATATTCATATATTCGTGAACTTCACAGACTGTAAAAACAATCGATTTCAAAAGAAATTAATTGGGCAGAACACGAATATATGAATATCTGCCCCCCCAATTATCGATATTCCGGCGCCCCTGACGAGGCTATATATAGCCAAGGTGATCTAGCTGTACTTTCCGGAACCGTGTATTAAGTTATTCCAATTAAATTTATGCATGATCTAGCTATAGCATACTGTTTAATAATTGATACATAATTCTTTATTTTAAGGCTATTATGTGGGAATGCTAGCATCTGCAGTATATTTAGGCAGATTTATTTTGAGGTACAGTGTAATTATTTAATTGTGCTTGTTAACCCATTGAGTGGCACTCTCCCCCTGACGAGCAAAATCTAGCATATTATAGACAAAGTAAAATGATAAAGTAGGGCGCATCTGGGCATATTGCCGTTGGACTGTCTCCTTATGGAACAAACTTCCAGAGAATATAAAAACGTCTTTTACAAAATCATACATAGCAGCATTTAACCTTCGATGATTTTTAAATCCATATCAGTAATTGATTAGTTAGAATTTCATGTCAGTATGATGTATGATGTTAATTGGCTCTGAAAAGCCCCATTGGGGAGAGTTCAATAAATTATTGTATTGTATGGGTAGGTAGTGTGTGTGTGTGGGAGTGCTTTATGCTGAGCTCTAGGTGAATTTTAATTGGTTAATTTTGGTTCATGATTTTTTTCTGTGTTGGTGTTATGTACTCAGGTGAATATGATATGTTTGTGGTGTTACTCTGAGTGTAAGAGCATTGGGCTAGTACTCCAAAGGTTGTAGGTTCAATTCCCACCGTGGGCAGGCATATTTTTCAAGCTTGCCCGGTGTGGATATAACACTCAGAGTAACACCACAAACATAATTTTGGTTCCTTCTTCCAGCTACTTCTGGGGCTGGCTTTCAGATAAAGTTGGCAGACGACAAGTTTTGTTATGGTGTACTTCCATGCTGGGTGTCGCAACCATAGCATTTGGTTTTGCAAAATCATTCGAAGTTGCTCTTGTTATTAGATTTATTACTGGCTTGCTTGCAGGTGTGTAAGTTACAATGGATGAATTTATAAAGTCTGACTGTGGCACTGTGCTTTTCTAATTTTAACAAGTTCCAATTTTATAGGCATACCTGGAACAGTCAAGGCGTCTTTGGCAGAAGTGTGTAATGATTCAAACCAGGTTAGATTACTCTTGTTTTGTTTGAAAGTATCCTTGTTAGTATTTTTATGCAAAATTCATTGGCCCGTTAAGCTGAAATGCTCCAAAATATGCACCAAATATATTATTTCATTCTGTGATTCTGTCTAATGCCAGACAATTTTACTTGTCAAGGGGAGAGTCTCATGCTATAATGGGTTAGCGAGGCAATCTGCCACTCTATTTTGATAGCCCAATAAAGGTGCAATGCACACAAATGCACCAGACTTTATCATTTCACTCTGTCTAATGCCAGATGATTTTACTTGTCAAAGGGAGCTCCTAGTCTTGCACTTTAATGGTACTTAATGAATTAGATAAATTTTTCCAACTTTCTAAGCATCAGTACTTGCCATTTTCCCTACAGGCATTAGGAATGTCAGTGGTGGTGACTGCGTGGAATACTGGTCTCATCATTGGTCCTGCTATAGGAGGTAAGCTTATAACCGTAAGTATTCCCATCCAAATAAGTTTTGATAACTCTCACTGTTACAAATTTCAACATTTAACAAGAGGAGACTCAAGTGAACGCAGTCAACAACTAAATGATTCATTAAATATAAATAATACACTCCCTTACAAAAAAAGTCTATAGGCCTGGCCTATAGGCCAACCTATAGGTTCCTATAGGAAACCTATAGGTTTTTATAGGCAATTGGAACATTTTCTATAGGTGACCTATAGGGATGTCTATAATCCTATAGAGCTCTATAGATGCCTAAAGGCTTCTATAGGGAATTGGAACATTTTCTATAGGCACCTATAGGCCACCTATAGACTTTTTTCGTAAGGGCTAAAATCCACATAATCCTTCAACGAACTTCTATATGCTTAAGTCATCAATGAGGAAAGACTGATGGCAAACTGATAGTATTCAAAAGCTATCAGGAGACCGTAAAGGTGTTTAACATTTTCCTAATGCTTAAAATTTTCTTAGTATCCAGTCGGAATATATGTCATTCATAGTTTGGTATCCAAAACCAAATTTTTGATGTCCTGTGGACCTAATGCTAAATTTGTCTCATTTGTGTTCCATAACAACTTATTTCTGCATTCTGGTTAAGCGTAATTGTCTGGTCGGTCTTTCCATGGGAGCCATGTCCTGTTGATGACCGTCCTCTCTTTACTACTAGGTTACCTTGCAAATCCAGTTGAAAAATATTCTGTATTTAAAGAGAGTAAGTAAAATTGTTTATTATAAGTATTGGTTTACGGCAAACTTAGAATAAGTCATATTTAGGCCATGTTTACACTAATTGAGCCTTAATTAGCTTGTTCCAAGTCAAGGCCAGGCCAATTAATTAACTATAAAGGCAATTAATTGCAATATATACATTTCCATTGTTTACAAAATTGCCACAAGGTTTGGCTTAGGCCAACTATAGCCACCGATTGCAGAAGGCCCAGACTTTCTAGCCTAGCTCAAGCCTAGACTAGGCCAAAGTTTTGTTACAAGTTACCAAAATGTAGACCAAAGGAATTAAGGTTCAGGCCAGGCCAATGCCAATCGACCTATTCCCTAATGAACACAATTTTAATCTAGACAAATCTGAACAAAAATTTCATCACAGCTTGAAAGAGCATCACAAAATTAGTAATATTCCGAAGTTTCGTTGCGAAATGTTGTAAAATGTGGATAATATAGCCTTGCGAAGTTTGCCGTTTTTCAGTCATTTTGTATTGCGCATGCGAAATTGATACCTTTTTTCAGAAGGCGGTATCAATTTCCCGTGCGTAATACAAAATGACTGAAAAACGGCAAACTTCGCAGGGCTATATTATCCGCATTTTACAATATGTCGCAACGAAACTTCGGAATATTACCAATTTTGTGAATTGTGATGCTCTTTCAAGCTGTGATGAAATTTCTGTCTAGACTTGTCTAGATCAAAATTTTGTTCATTAGGGAATAGGTCCATTATATTAATGTTCAATGAGTATGAACATGCACTGCTATGCAATATACGTATATCCTAACTCAATTGCTATTCAGCTATAGTAAAATGTTTCATCTTCCTCCAATAAAAAGTGGCACAAGTTAAAAATGATTGAATTGCTGGTTTTCGTAATTGAAGCAATATTACAAAACCATTAGTCATTACACTGTGCCAACACTGAACTGCTGCAGTTGAAAGTTTATAATTTTCCCTGCAATCTATTTTCAGGTTCTTTTTTTGAAAACTTTGCCTACCTATTTCCATGTCTGGTGAATGCAGCAATTTGCTTCTTCAGTTTCCTCCTGGTATTTTTTATCTTCCCTGAAACGTTAGCTTCCAAACGGTACTGTGCGCGCCTCACATTTACAAGTCAAGGATTCGATTCAATATACAGATTACAGTTGTCTGATTATAATTTCACCTCAGCAGGATGTGAGAAGAGTTCTTCCAGTTTGATTCCAGGCCAAAGGCTACTTAAAACTGATAGAGCTATCCAGTATAAATAAGATTAGTTTAGTTTAGGTTTCCTCGCCTGTAGTATTATACTGGATCAATAAGAGATGATCCTTACTGCACCTCTATATAGGAAGAACAATTTAGAACTGGCAGAGCTATCCAGTATAAATAAGATTAGTTTAGTTTAGGTTTCCTCCTGTAGTAAAGTTAGTAACACTGGATCAATAAGAGATGATCCTTACTGGACCTCTAGGAAGAACAATTTAGAACTGATAGAGCTATCCAGTATAAATAAGATTAGTTTAGTTTAGGTTTCCTCCTGTAGTAACACTGGATCAATAAGAGATGATCCTTACTGGACCTCTAGGAAGAACAATTTAGAATTGATAGAGCTATCCAGTATAAATAAAGTAAGTTAGTTTAGGTTTCCTCCTGTAATAACACTGGATCAATAAGCCCTTACTGGACCTCTAGGAAGAACAATCTAGAACTGATAGAGTTATTCAGTGTAAATAAAGTTAGATTAATAAATTTAATTGAGCAGTGAGAAAGAATTTGTTTATTTCACAATCTTTTTCTTCTTTTAAAAGAAAGACGAAAGATAAAGAAATACCAGTATCGATTCTTAACCCAGAAACCGAAATTCGCAAAACTTCTCAGGCTTCTTCAAACAGACAACGGGCAACGCCGAAAACAAGTCAGAATCATTTACCAGACGGCTGTCAGTCAGGACAAGAAGGCGAAGACGCCACCATCCAAAACTCAATCTCAAAAACTGAAGAAATGTTGCTACTGTCTGGCTCTGTGTCCTTCTTACCTGAAATACATCTACAAAGCTATGCTGCATCGATGGAAAAAAATGATGATGCGAAAGAGGAGCCATATGTGCCTACCGTGGGAAAAGCTAAGCCTGGAGTATTAAGGAAAACTTATAAATCAATGAAACAAAGTAAACTGGCAAAACTTTGTAGGTATGGGTCATTATAAAGATTATTAGAAAATTCTTAAACGTGGTGGTCCGCTGTAGGTAGTATTCTACAATAAGCTGGCGTGATTTGTATCTGAACTACCTGAAGAAGATATCTCAAACGTTGTGGTCCAGTGTAAGTAGGATTCTACAATAAGCTGTCGTGGTTTGTGTCTGAACTACCTGAAAAAGATATCTCAAACGTGGTGGTCCAGTGTAGGTAGTATTCTACAATAAGCTGGCGTGATTTGTGTCTGAACTACCTGAAAAAGATATCTCAAACGTGGTGGTCCATTGTAAGTAGGATTCTTCAATAAGCTGTTGTGATTTGTGTCTGAACTACCTGAAAAATATATCTCAAACGTTATAGTTAAAAACTTCTGGTACCAGATAGACTCATTATTGGGTTTGGTTTTCTTACAGAAACAAAGACGTGAGATATTGTGTTGGTGTATATACTGTATTTTCTTTTGCTGTGGTAGCTGAAAATGAAATGTACAGTTTGTGGGCGGCAACTGGAAAAGAGTTTGGTGAGATTCGCCCTCTTAGTCTTACCATTATTGGTTGTTATAGATTTTCCATATTATGGTACCTTTATTTAGTAAAAACCAATTAACCATGATTATTTATTGAGCGTTCTCTGACTTAATATTTATTTCTACGAGCTTTCGGCTATCAGTCTATAGCCTTCGACGGGTGTATACAAATGATTCTATAAAGGACGCTAAAATTAAGTAGGTGGTATGAAATCTGAGACTATCTATGCTATGTTACAAATGGGTAATATGAATATTTAACTTCATATTACCCATTTGTAACATAGCATAGATAGTCTCAGATTTCATACCACCTACTTAATTTCAGCGTCCTTTATAGAATCATTTGTATACACCCGTCGAAGGCTATAGACTGATAGCCGAAAGCTCGTAGAAATAAATATTAAGTCAGAGAACGCTCAATAAATAATGTTTCAACCTGGCTACGCGTCTTCTATTTTTTCAAGAACCATGATGTTCAATCAATACTTACCAGGAAAATACCATTAATCGTTTTTACCAAATAAGAATTTACCATATGGGAAATCTATAGTAACCAATAGTGGTTTTAAGAGTTCAGTTTTTACATTGATAGAAAACATGGTAAATCTTTAAAAACTATTCAAAAATGCATTAATGGAAATTTAAATTTCCCAATGACGCAAAATATTTGCTATTTATGTGAAGTGGGGATTTTTTTGGAACTAAAAACTCTTGCGTAATCTTTATACTTCAAGCATAATCGTTCGAAAGAAGCAAATTGTGTGTTGCTGTGGTAACAATGTGGCTGAAGCGACAGCAGTCGACACAGATCAAATTTTGGACTAAAACTGTTCATATGCTAGCAACCTAATACCCCCCCCATTATTTTGCGAAATGTCCACGTCTAGAATCAAAGCCCGTCCAGAGTTCAGTGAATGGTTGCACTAAACAGTGTTTCGCTCCACAGGTGGCCTTGATTTCAGCACAGATGATCTTGGATTTACTTTGATGATCGTAGGGATTGGCTGTGCTATTTCCAACTGTATTGTTTTTCCACAGGTAATATTAACGTTTTTGTGGTTAGAGCACGATCATAAAATAATCTGGGGAAAATTGACCTTTGCGTAACTTAACTTTGCATAACAAAATATTGCTATCCAGTCATGATCCAATAATTGGAATGTTCCATTGTCTCTTCATTGTTTTGAAAATCCCACTGTTTTCCATGCCGTCCAGTGATTCAGTGATTGGAATGTTCCATTGTCTTTTCATTGTTTTGAAATGTCACTGTGCTCCATGCCATCCAGTTACTCGTAGTTTAGGTATATTTGTGTATATTTGCTTGTGAGTTGAAATTGTATGTCAAGGGGTTTATATAATTATGACTAAATTTTTTTATAGATGGTGAAAACTTTTGGACTTATGAAGGTATACAGTTAATAGTTTTAACATCAAAGTAAATTCTTTCCGGGTTGGGTTATAAGACAAGCACACATATGTGAATTGAATACTGACACAAACGATTTTCTACTTCCAGACTCAGTTTATAACGTTGATTGGGATGGTGTTCTTCACAACCGTACTCCCCGCAACAAATAGTCTATATGGCAGGTAGGTGGAAATCAAGTAAACCTTATCTGTTGATGGATTGCTCTATCAGTTCTAAACTGTTCTCCCTAGAGGTTCAGTAAGAAAACTTTCAATCAGCATCTTATAATTTTGTCTGTATTGTTTCCATTTAGAGAGGTAATTTTGAAGGCTGTAGTCATCGTTGTTGTGTTAATAATCAGAGTTTTTCAGGGATGTTGCTTTACTGGACAGTTTATTATGATCGGTAATAGCGTGACATCGGAATTAAGAGCGACTGCTCACGGTTTTTCTACGAGTGCAGTTTGTGCTGCTAGGTTAGTATGGAAGAGTATCTGTTCTAAACTGTTCTCCCTAGAGGTCCAGTAAGGGTCATCTCTTATTGATTCAGCATTTCTACAGGAGAAAATCTAAACTAAACTAACTGTATTTTTCTGGATAGCCCTATCAGTTCTAAACTGTTCTTCTTAGAGGTCCAGTAAGGATCATCTCTTATTGATCCAGTGTTACTACAGGAGAAAACTAAACTAAACTAACTTTATTTATACTGGATAGTTCTGTCAGTTCTTAGTCTATCAGTTCTAAACTGTTCTTCCTAGAGGTCCAGTGAGGATCATCTCTTATTGATCCAGTGTTACTACAGGAGGAAACCTAAACTAAACTAACTTTATTTATACTGGATAGCTCTATCAGTTCTAAACTGTTCTCTCTAGAGGTCCAGTATAAGAGTCATCTCTTATTGATCCAGTGTTACTACAGGAGAAAAACTAATCTAAACTAACTTTATTTAAATTATTTATGCTGGATAAAACACAATAGAATAGACACTCCGAAAATTGTAAACATTTTCGGAGTGTCTATTGTTTTGCGTTTTACTAAAATACTCTATAATAATCTCTAATTTTTATGCTGGATTAGATATCTCTATCAGTTGTAAACTGTTCTCCCTAGAGGTCCAGTTAGGGCCATCCCTACTATTGGGCCAGTAGTAGCTCCTAGAAACCAGATGCGTCAATATATTGTATTAATTCTCCTTTTCCAGAACTGTTGCTCCAACCGTAGCGGGCAGTATGTTCTCATGGTCCATCACATCTGGTTTAGGGTTCCCATTCAACGAAAAATTCGTATTTATATTTATTGGATTTGTAACCTGGCTTGCGTTGGTCGTTGCCTGTTGCTTAGACGAGGAAGCTGTTACTAAACGGACTACGAACTGAATTATGTTGTTCATACGAAGAAGGCACGTTGTGTCCTTGTCCGTGACGAGCAGATGAGTGTCTGACCTCTTTGGAAAGAGACTAAAGTACTGTTGTGAGATTTTGTGCTTGTTTGAGAAACTGTGTTTGAAGCTAGAGGGATGGGCAAGAGGAAGGTTTTCAAAATATGGCGGGTAAATAATTAGTGTAGGTTTTTTTATTAAAATATATTTGGTGATTAGGATGGGTAGGGTTGCTGAAAGTAATAAATTATTTGGTTTAGTATTTATTTATTTATTTATGTTAAGGTGAAGGGTTTGGTTTGGTAGGTTGGTGTGTGAGGAGGTGGGGGTAGGGAAGTGGGCGGGGTTAAAGAAGTGGGTGGGGTTAAAGAAATTAGGTGGTAGATAGGTGATGAGGCAGTGGCGGACACTAAAATTTGAATCCCGGAAATGGCATTTGCGGCATTCTGAGAACACATTTTGTAAAAAACTAGGTTTTCAAAACACTGTTTTAATGGTGCATTTTGTTACAAATCACATGCTAAGCATAGAAAACCAACATTTCAGGGAAAATATTTACCCCCTAGTATCCGTCAAAAAGAGTGTATAAAATGCGTATGTTGTGACGTGTACTGTACTGTACTGTACTGTACTGTACAGTACAGTACAGTACAGTACAGTACAGTACAGTACAGTACAGTACAGAAACATATATTATGATAACAATTACGTTATACGAATGTGATTTGTGTTATTTGGTACAAGATTTTTACAGTCTTTCAAAATTATTGGGGGCTCGCACCCCCCCACCCCTAGTGTCTGCCACTGTGATGAGGTAATATATATATATATATATATATATATATATATATATATATATATATATATATATATATATATATATATATATATATATATATATATATATATATATATATATATATATATATATATATATATAAAATATATATATATATATATATATATATATATATATATATATATATATATATATATATATATATATATATATATATATATATATATATATGGTATTATATGATATTTGTAGAGGTGTTGTTTAGAGTTGTGTTTTTAGACTAGGTTTACCAGTAGATAAATATTTTTGGAGACACATATATACTGTTTTCAAATCATCAACCGATCCATATGCATTAACTTTCGTGGCACTTTTTCATATTTACACGTGATGTAAACAAAGATAATACATTATAAATGTTACAGTAGAAATATCTAACCATATGTCATCATAATGTCATATCAAACCTATATTTTGTAATTTGTAGAACATGTAGAATTAACAAATAAAGATAAGAATTTCAAGAGGTGTTATTGAATGAGTGGTTATGGCCAATCTCTTACTTTCAACTATAGTAGTTGAAATATCTTGAAATGGTGGGTTCAATTAGTAGTATATTAAATATGTCGGTTCCTACAGATCAAGTCTACCTTATTCTGTGATAAGGACTTATATACATAATATATATAAGGGGTATATATAAGCACCCTGCGTGAAAGATTTTCACGCGCGAGCTTTTTGAAAATACCGCGCATTTTTGCACGCATTATATGCACGCGTAAGAATAGATCAGGTTGATGCAAGAAGAAATATGTTATATATCATTCTCCTTGCACACAGTACCTCGTTAATACTTGGTATTTAAATTCCGCCAGAAACTTCTCTCTTCCCCCCTGCGAAAACGCGAAGCAATTTAAGAATTGTAAAATTTCACGTATCCAAATAGTGATTTTCGTTCATCAAAATCTCAAAGTTTATAATGCACATAAATCGGTAAAATGATATGTGAAGACCAGGGGGGTTGTCTTTTCGATGAGACTTATGGGAACAAATTTATTAATTGCGTCAATTCTTGCGTAAGGTCTGATATAACCTAGATGAACGGATATTTACACGCCGTCCGAGCCTCTGGAATATATTGGGAATACCCGAATACATCTATATAAAGTATAATATTTCGTACGTTTAACCTATTTTAAGCATGCATTGTAGCTTTGAAACCTAAGTGATTGCCGTGTGGTCGAGGACTCGAGTTGCCTGCAAATGTCGTGTGGCGTCGTGCAATGGTTGTCTGTCAAGTTGTTCTCTGTTATCCGACCAAAAGGAAGCACTCCTTTGCCAACTGGTGTTATAATAGCGTTATTTGTTAGCATGGTAAGGTATATGATTTGATAATATATTGCCAGAATAAATATAGAACAGAGATTATCATTTATGTGTGAAATATATATAAAGTGCCACGACTTTGTATATGTTTGACAAGGCTTAATGTTGCAAATTATGACATACGCTCTATGAATAGAAATCTGGGTCATTCCAGAAAACATCCATACCTCCCCTACTGAGGTGGGTGTTATCACCCCCCCCCCCCCTTTTACTATTAGCAGAAACACATTTTTCTCTCCCTTCTGACAGCAGAAATTTCCTCTGTCGGGAGAGTGTGGATCTTTTCTTGAAGTTGAACGACCTATTATGTATGCTTAAGTATATTGGATGGTTGGTCTCGGCAAGTACATGCTCTTCAGATATACATATAATTATATTTATTCATTGTGAGGCTATTCTTGCACGTAAATGTTTAACTAATTTTAACCTGTTAAGGTGGCTCAACACAGTTTTTGAAAAAATGGAAAATTTACGATTTAGTCACCGATGTCGTTTACGAGTTAAATTACTTTAAAGCCAAAATATCCGCCATTTTGAAACGTCATTGTTGCCATAGCAATGGCAGTTATGTAACTTTTGTGTAAAAATTCAAAAAAATTCTTTATTCTATTCTCTCTTGTTTATCAACAAGTAATAATTGTCCAAAAATTCGCATCTAAATTGTGAATTTACCATTTTTTAGAAACTGTATTGAACCGCCTTAAGATATAAAATTAGGGTTAAGGCCGGGTCACACTACACAACGATAACAATATGATAAATTGTAAACACGTGATAATTGCAGCAATGGACACTGATGCACACATTCCACTCACTCCAGCATCCAACATCTAGCTCATTTTCTGTCAAGGACAAAATCAAGATGTTAACAATATACTTACTATATGTATGCCCACCTACAGTGGCGGAAATCTTGGTGGGGCCGGGGGGCGGCCGCCCCCCCCCCCACCTTCATGGAAAATTGACGAATTTTCAGAAATTTTGATCTAAAAGAGAGCCAGAAACAGTCTTTTCGAGTGCAAATGGGGGGGGGTATGTCGGAAATTTGAAAGTTTTGTCGGAAATTTAGGAGGCATTGCCCCCCCCCCCACCGGAAAAAGTGAATTTCTGCCACTGCCCACCTACTTTCTGCCACTGCCGGCAATAAAGTTCTTATAACTTTTTATAGTTTGGAAATGCAATTGCAATGCAAATGTTGTTTGCTTTCCTACCTGATATGGTGAAGGTATGTTTAACTACCCAATTATATGCTGGTAGTTTTTTTATGTAAACTTTCTTGTTTTACCCAAAATGTTAAAATATATGTTTTAGAGTTTTGGGATTGCTGATGAAGATGCAGGTTAGCAGTTTTAATTATTATACAGTGGAACCCTACCATACGACCAATTTAAGGAAGCACTCCTTATATAAAATTAATACAATTAAGGCCACATAAAAAAAATTACTTGTTTAGCGTCCACCCATTTTAATTTTTCTAGGTGGGGCGGGCGGTTTTTTTTTTGGTTTTTTTTTTTCTCTAAAATGCAACACAAAATTCTGCTAAATGCAGGAAATCCAGTATATTACCACAGTCAAAACTCACTTTAATTCTTTCAAAATCCGTTCATGTTTTTTAATACAGTTCATGTTTTTAATAAAACAGAAAATTACCGTTTGGCGGTCACGCGCGAACACTTTAGCTGCGAACAGGCATATTCTGGGAAGGAAACATTGTGTAAACGTATTACATAGCTCCCAAGCTTTTCAAGTAAAACGGTCTTTTTTATAGAGAGTTTTTGCACTAAACTCGGATGGATTTAAAAAAAATAATAAAAAAATTGGAGGTCGGGGACTTTTATCAGGTCGGGTGGGAATGCTAAACAAGTAATTTTTTTTATGTGGCCTAATTAAAGCCTAATGTCTAAATCATGAAAATGAGGCTCTATAGCCAAGGTGGTCTGTACTTTCCAGAAGCATGTACATGAATTGTAGCATACTGTTTAATAATTGATACATTACTTTATTTTAAGGTTATTATGTGGGAATGCTTGCATCTGCAGTATTTTTAGGCAGATTTATTTCGAGGTAATTATTTAATTGTGGTCGTTAAATAAGATAATCAGCAATCACCCAATGAAATTATTGCGTATTAATAAATTTAAAACTATTGAAACGTATATTGTATATATCCTGATTTACAACATATTGAAACGATAGTCAGAAGTCAGTGGTGTGGAGGTGGGTCCCAGCTCCCTGAAGACTCCCGCCATGACCTTTGCACCAACCACACAGATACGATTAAGCTAGGGTGCTGGTAGCCTGTGGCAGGTTTGTGGGGACTGTCTCCTTATGGAATGAACTTCCAGAGAACATAAAAAATGATGTATATCTTTTAGAAAATCATACATATAGTACTTAGCATATTTTAGCCTTTGACGATTTTTAAATCCATACTAGTAATTAATTAGTTAGAATTTTATGTTAGTATATATAGCTTATATAACTCTTTGTATAATGTTAATTGGCTCTGAAAAATCCCATTGGGGAGAGTTCAATAAATTATTGTATCGTATGAGCTCTAGGTGAATTTTAATTGTTAAAATTTTGGTTCTTTCGTCCAGCTACTTCTGGGGCTGGCTTTCAGATAAAGTTGGCAGACGACAAGTTCTGTTATGGTGTACTTTCCTGCTGTGTATTACAACCTTAACATTTGGTTTTGCAAAATCATTTGAAGTTGCTCTTGTTATTAGGTTTATTACTGGCTTGCTTGCAGGTGTGTAAGTTACATGATTCAGATTGGAAGAATTTAAAAAGTCTGACTGTGGCACTGTGCTTCTCTAATTTTTACAAGCTCCAATTTTATAGGCATAGCTGGAACAGTCAAGGCATCTTTGGCAGAAGTATGTAATGATTCAAACCAGGTTAGATTACTCTTGTTTTGTTTGAAAAATCTCTTAGTATTTTTATCAAAATGCACCCAACTATATTATTCCATTTAGTGACTCTGTCTAATGCCAGACAATTTTACTCATCAAGGGGAGTCTGCCTGAGTCTCATGCTATAATGGGTTAGCGATCTGCCCTATTTTGTTAGCCCAATTAAGTTGCAAGCATCTAAATTTATCGTTTCACTTTGTCCACTAATGCCAGATGATTTTACTTGACAATTAAGGCCGGGAGCTCACTGGACTAGTCTTGTGCTTTAATGGGTTAATGAATTAGATAATTTTTTTCAAATTTATAAGCTCGTATTTGCCATGTTCTGTACAGGCGTTAGGAATGTCAGTGATTGTGACTGCGTGGAATTCTGGACTGATCATTGGTCCAGCTGTAGGAGGTATTAAAAGCTGTTTAATTGATGCTATTAACTCGTCTTTGATTTATGTTTATAATAGTTTATTTCTGTATTATCTACTGTATTTACTAGGTTACCTTGCGAATCCAGTTGAAAAATATTCTGTATTTAAAGGGAGTAAGTAAAATTATTTATTTTAAGTATAAGTTTAAGCTAGCCAAGAATAAGTCAAACAGTATAAGCCACGTTTACACTACTGCAAGAGCAGCTTGTTCCAGGTCACAGCCAGACCAAGGCAATTGGGATACGTTTCCACTGTTTACAAAATTGCCACAAGGCTTGACTTAATTAGGCCAGCTTTACCAGACATTCTAGCCTAGCTCAGACCTAAACTAGGCCAAAGCTTCGTTACAAATTACCAAATGTAGACCAAAGCAAGGCTCAACCACTGCTATACAGTATATCCTACAGTAACTCAATTACATGCAGTATTATAATCCTAACTCAATTGCTTTTCTTATTATAACGGAGGAGACATAGACTACATTTTATTTCAGCTATAGTAAAATGTTTCATCTTCCTCCAATAAAAAATGGCACAAGTAACATTTCCTGGTTTTCCTTGAAGCAATATGTTACAAAACCATTAATTAAGTGATATTACACTGTGCCAACACTGAACTGCATGCTGCAGTTGGAAGTTTATAATTTTCCCTGCAATCTATTTTCAGGTTCTTTTTTTGAAAACTTTGCCTACCTATTTCCATGTCTGGTGAATGCAGCAATTTGCTTCTTCAGTTTGCTCCTGGTATTTTTTATCTTCCCTGAAACTTTAGCTTCTAAACGGTATGTGCGCGCCTCACATTTGCAAGTCAGGGATTCGATTCAGTATACATACAGTATGTTGTCTGATTATAATTTCACCTCAGTTGTATGCGAGAAGAGTGCTTCCAGTTTAATTCTACCAAAGACTGTACTTTAGAACTGATAGAGCTACCCAGTATAAATAAGATTAGTATAGCTAGGTTTCTCTTGTAGTAACACTGAGATGACCCTTACTGCATGGATCTCTAGGGAGAACAGTTAGAACTGATAGAGTTATCCAGTATAAATAAAGTTAGTTTAGTTTACTAGGTTTTCTCGTGTACATAGTAACACTGGATCAATAAGAGATGACCCTAATTACTGGTCCTCTAGGGAGAACAGTTTAGAACTGATAGAGCTATCCAGTATAAATAAAGTTAGTTTAGGTTTCCTCCTGTAGTAACACTAGATCAACAAGAGATGATCCTTACTAGACCTCTAGGAAGAACAGTTTAGAACTGATAGAGCTATCCAGCATAAATAAAGTTAGTTTAGGTTTCCTCCTGTAATAACACTGGATCGATAAGCCCTTACTGGACCTCTAGGAAAAACAGTTTAGAACTGATAGAGTTACCCAGTATAAATAAAGTTAGATTAATAACTGTTTAGTTGAGCAGTGTGAAAGAAGTTGTTTATTTCACATTCTTTTTCTTCTTTTAAAAGAAAGACGAAAGACAAAGAAATACCAGTATCGATTATCAATCCAGAAACCGAAATTCGCAAAACTCCACAAGCTTCCCCTTCTTCGAACAGACAACGGTCAACGTCCAAAACAAGTCAGAATGATCTACCGAACGGCTGTCAGTCAGGACAACAAGACGAGGACTCCACCATCCAAAAGTCACTCCCAAAAACTGAAGAAATGTTGTTACTGTCCGGCTCTGTGTCCTTCTTACCTGAAATACATCTACAAAGCTATCCTGGTTCGATGGAAAAAAATGATGGTGCGAAAGAGGAGCCATATGTGCCTCCTGTGGGAAAAGCTAAGCCTGGAGTGTTAAGAAAAACTTATAAATCAATGAAACAAAGTAAACTGGCAAAACTTTGTAGGTATGGGTCATTATAAAGATTATTAGAAAATTCTTAAACGTTGTAGTCTGGTGTAGGTAGTATTCCACAATAAGCTCACTCAAAGTCGTGGTTTGTGTCTGTCGGCGGAGTGAACTACCTGAAAAAGATATCTCAAACAGGGTGGTCCAGTGTAGGTAGTAGTCTACAATAAGCTGTCGTGGTTTGTGTCTGAACTACCTGAAGAAGACATCTCAAACGTGGCGGTCCAGTGTAGGTAGTATTCTACAAGAAGCTGTCGTGGTTTGTGTCTGAACTACCTGAAAAAGATATCTCAAACGTGGCGGTCCAGTGTAGGTAGTATTCTACAATAAGCTGTCGTGGTTTGTGTATGAACTACCTGAAAAGATATCTCAAACGTTATGGTTAAAAACGTCTGGTACTGGGTAGACTCGTTATTGGGTTTGGTTTTCTTACAGAAACAAAGACGTGAGAAATTGTGTTGGTTTATATACTGTATTTTCTTTTGCTGCGGTAGCTGAGCATGAAATATACAGTGTATGGGCGGCAACTGGAAAAGAGTATGGTGAGATTTACCCTCTTAACTCTTACCCTTATTGGTTACCTTAACTCTTACTGTACCATTATTGGTTATTATAGATTTCTCTTATGGTACATTAGTAAAAACCATGATGTTTAATACTTACCTGTAAAATATCATCAATGGTTTTTCACCAATTTACCATATGGGGAATCTATATAATTACCAATAATGGTAAGAGTTAAATGTTTACATTGAAAGTATACATGGTAAATCTTTCATAACCATTCAAAAACCAAATAATGAAAATTAGAATTTTACCCCTGTGATTTGAATCTACGTAAGGTGCTCATATAGTGCATGCTAGCAATCTAATTCTTCCTTCCTCCATTATTTTCCGAACTGTCCGCGTCTAGAATCAAAGCCCGTCCAGAGCTCAGTGAATGTGGTTGCACTAAACAGTGTCCCGACTTTCAGGTGGGCTTGATTTTAGCACAGATGATCTTGGATTTACTTTAACGCTTGTCGGGATTGGCTGTGCTATTTCCAACTGTATTATTTTCCCACAGGTAATATTAACGTTTTTGTGGTTAGAGCACGATCATAAAATAATCTGGGGGAATTGGCCTTCGCGTAACATTTCACATATAACAAAATATTGCCATCCAGTCATGATCCAGTGATCAGAATGTTTCATTGTCTTTTATTGTTTTGAGAATCCCACTGTTCTCCATGCCATCCAGTCATGATTCAGTGATCAGAATGTTCCATTGTCTTTTCATTGTTTTGAAAATCCCACTGTTCTCCATGCCATCCAGTCATGATCCAGTGATCAGAATGTTCCGTTGTCTTTTCATTGTTTTGAAAATCTCACTGTTCTCCATGCCATCCAGTCATGATCCAGTGATCAGAATGTTCCATTGTCTTTTCATTGTTTTGAAAATCTCACTGTTCTCCATGCCATCCAGTCATGATCCAGTGATCAGAATGTTCCATTGTCTTTTCATTGTTTTGAAAATCTCACTGTTCTCCATGCCATCCAGTCATGATCCAGTGATCAGAATGTTCCATTGTCTTTTCATTGTTTTGAAAATCCCACTGTTCTCCATGCCATCCAGTCATGATCCAGTGATCAGAATGTTCCATTGTCTTTTCATTGTTTTGAAAATCCCACTGTTTTCCATGCCATCCAGTCATGATTCAGTGATCAGAATGTTCCATTGTCTTTTCATTGTTTTGAAAATCCCACTGTTCTCCATGCCATCCAGTCATGATTCAGTGATCAGAATGTTCCATTGTCTTTTCATTGTTTTGAAAATCCCACTGTTTTCCATGCCATCCAGTCATGATCCAGTGATCAGAATGTTCCATTGTCTTTTCATTGATTTGAAAATCCCACAGTTCTCCATGCCATCCAGTCATGATCCAGTGATCAGAATGTTCCATTGTCTTTTCATTGTTTTGAAAATTCTACTGTTCTCCATGTCATCCAGTCATGATTCAGTGATCAGAATGTTCCATTGTCTTTTCATTGTTTTGAAAATCCCACTGTTCTCCATGCCATCCAGTCATGATCCAGTGATCAGAATGTTCCATTGTCTTTTCATTGTTTTGAAAATCCCACTGTTCTCCATGCCATACAGTCATGATCCAGTGATCAGAATGTTCCATTGTCTTTTCATTGTTTTGAAAATCCCACTGTTCTCCATGCCATCCAGTCATGATCCAGCGATCAGAATGTTCCATTGTCTTTTCATTGTTTTGAAAATCTCGCTGTCCATGTCATCCAGTCATGATCCAGTGATCAGAATGTTCCATTGTCTTTTCATTGTTTTGAAAATCCCACTGTTCTCCATGCCATCCAGTCATGATCCAGTGATCAGAATGTTCCATTGTCTTTTCATTGTCTTGAAAATCCCACTGTTCTCCATGTCATCCAGTCACTGTAGTTAGAAATGCAAGCTAGATTCAAAGACAATCCTCGATCAACTGTGCTCTTGCAACTCACCACAGCAATTCTTGTGATAATTGGTCTGGTATTCTGTGGTTCATAACTGATCAGCTCTTGTATCTAAAAACACGAGTAAAAAAAAGGGGTCTGTTCGATCATCTGCCATTACTCCCTATCTGTCGTTCCAGTTTCATCTGCTATCACTTACCTTTCCTGAAGGAACATCCACGTTACAATAAACACTTGACAATGCCACACATACTGTACTGCCATCAAAATTCTGAAACAAAATATTCCAGCAGCTTTAAAAAGGAGGTGCCGAACTAATGGACCCATTGCCTAATGACCAAAATTTTGATCTCAACAAGTCTAGACAAAAATTTCACAACAGCTTGAAAGAGCATCACAAAATTAGTAATACTGCAAAGTTTCGTTGCGAAATGTTGTAAAGTGCGGATAATATAGCCTTGCGAAGTTTGCCGTTTTTCAATCATTTACAACAATTCGCAACAAAACTTCGGAATATTACTAATTTTGTGATGCTCTTTCAAGCTGCTTTTGTCTAGACTTGTCCAGATCAAAATTTTGTTTATAGGGAATAGGTCCAATGTCAACTTGAAAAAAATCCTTACCAAATGCACAGGTGATTCAGCAAGCGATATTTCTCTTTTGGGATACACATTATCTTCTGTGATCATCACAATATGAATCACTTTCTTTCTTGTACCAACACATACCTGTCACAAGACACAAGAATGCTTTGCACATCGTTCAATCACACGTAAAAATCTCACAACTTGTCAACAAGATTGTGTTCGCAACAGGCTTGTAGCAAGCTTGCCAACAAGTTGTAACAATGCTGTTATTTTATCAAGTTGCTACAAGGTTGTCACTTATGCTCGATGGGTAAATTATTTGTAAGGCGTAGTAAGATTTCTTGATTTAAAAATCCGCTTTTTTCTTGATTTAATTATATAAATTAGTAGATAATTTTCGGTAATCGATGATCTTAATTTGAATTTACACCTCAGTAAGCCAACTAGTTAATTGTTCCAATTAGATTACAAATTGTAATTTTTCTGTGGTTTTGTATGTACAACGTAATCTTTGTAATGTTTTGGTGGGACTTAATAAGGGATTTATGTTCTGTTGTCAAAAAAAGTTACAAAGATGCATCGTCTTGACGGATGACCCGTCCATTTACTGCGTTTGATACAACGACGAACTATCTTTTCATTGCCCAAGTTCGCCCAGATGCATCATCCGTCCCTTAAGATAAATCTGGCCAACGTGTTTGTGTTTTGAATTGAAAAGTGTGAAGAAGTTTACCTCGACGGAAAACGGATCAAACGACGCAGGATTATCATTGCGAGCTACGCAAGTTGCCTGTAAAAACGTGGAAATATATTCATTAAGAGTCGCTCTGCTGTACTTATAAAGTTCAAGTAAGTAAAGTACATCATTACCCCTTTCAGCTTGTCTTTAAATCCAGAAATTACCATCTATACAAGAGGAATTAAAAGATTACATGGAATAGCCATAAATGAGAAATTTGTTACTTTCTTACATTTCTTCTTAAACTTTTGTTGTTACAATTCTTAATTAGTTTTTAAACCTATTGAGTGTCCGCGCTGACTCTCTCCTTGATTAGTAAAATCGTCCGGTATTAGAGAGTGAAACAAAGTAAGGTACATCAGGGCACATTGCTACAGTTAGTATAATGTAATTATTCCTTTATTTTTTCCGAAGGAAATTTTGTACATACATAGGCCTACATACACAAGGTACATCCATGTTATAATATATAAAATTTTAGAAACAGAAAAATTTTAACTTCAGCATTAATACTAATTTATAATTTGTTTTTTGGTACTCCAAGCCCATCATACTAAGAAGGGATTACATGGAATAGCCATAAATGAGAACTCTGTCACTTTCTTACATTTCTTCTTAAACTTTCGTTGTTACAATTCTTAATTAGTTATTTAATCCATTGAGTGTCAGCACTCTCCCCTTGGCGAGTAAAATCATCTGGTGTTAGACAGAGTCAAACAATAAAGTGAGGCACGCTGCTTAATG
>CACRXK020001452.1:23584-54295 GCA_902702795.2 Paramuricea clavata | reverse complement strand
TAATCTGTAAAACGGGTATTAAATAGATTTCTTATTTTATCCATGTATACATGGTCTGCTAGTAAAGAAAAACAGCTAGTTGCCAAAGACTCAGAACAATATTTGAGCTGAACATATTATGAACTAGCCATTGGAATGATTATCCAGATTTACAAGGGGCATATTTCATTATTTGCTACCTGAATTGTCCACATGGTTTACAAGCACATACTGGATATAAATATTAGTTATACAGTATCAAGTGTAGATGCCCAAAAATTAAATCCTGCAAATTTGGTAGACTTTACATATACTTTTTGAGATATGTAATAAGGGGATGTTTATATGGGGGCGAGGCTGGATGCCCGGGGTTAGGGGCTACAGACTTAAGGTCACTTTTCCTGAGGCAAGATCTCGGGCTAAAGGGGCGGGATCTCACTTAGCTATAGCTGGGCCCGCTCTTTACCCATATATACACAAGGTGAACTTTAGTAAGAAATAACAACAAAGGCAGGATCTTGCCAAAACTGGGCCAGCTTGGGTACCCTGGGGATGGCTTGCAGTTGCACCATATAAACAGCCCCTATATATAGGCAGTATATATTTGTCTGGTAATTGGAGTCTTTGGAGATTTTGTGTGTAAATGAATATAAAAATGACCCTTTACGGGTGGGTTGAGGGGGGTGTTTCTGTCAACATTTTGGAAAGCAATAATATTTTATTAAAAAATTAGAATAATCACATATTAAACTCTGATTGTAGTATATATTGTATTGTGTGTGATTAAAGTAAGGTTATTTTTTTTACCCCACCTCTGCATGCAAGGATTTTTTGGCCACCCCACCTAAAGCAAGTATTATTTTTCAGTTACCCCACCATTTTCTCTTCGGCCCCCACCCCTGCCATAAATAATGACCGGTCCCTTACTCGTTAGCTTTGTGTTTCCTTACTCATATATTGTAATTATTCAATTCTTTTCAGTGATTTATTGTGTTGGTAGCCGTTGCCGTCGCGTTACTGTCCTAAATCGTAAGGTCTCTAATGCGTGATGCGTCTAGTTGTGAGCCGACGAATATTTTTGCCTTCCAGGTTCCAGCCTTCGATGCACTAAAATTAAGGGGTTTTTTACTTCTGAGTGATTGAAATAAGTGGATTCGTATCGAATGTCATGTTGAATGTCATGTTGAATGTCATGCGTACTTCACAGTGGTAACATAATATCATCCGATCTGTATGATTTATTTATTGCATGGTTATATCAGTTACAAGTGTAGACTGTGTAGTATACGTAATTTACATGAAAATATTATAAACAAAGTAACTAACTTAGTAAGGCCTAAGTGGTCTACTAACTAACTCACTATGCAGATTGGAGTTTGACTAATGGTCGCGTGTCGCGGGTAAAAAGTCGCGTGTCGCGGGTAAAAAGTCGCGTGTCGCGGGTAGAATGTCGCGGGTCGCGGGTAAAATGTCGCGGGTAAAAAGTCGCGGGTCGCAAAAGCTCCAAACCGTGTATTTTATTGAGTAGTGGGTTGAATAAAGTGTGTAAAAATCACGTTATCATTTAGTAAACAACTATATAGGATTGCTTCAATACGAAATATTGCCCAAGAGCCTTTTGTCATGATTTAATGAGTTTGATTAATGGTCGCGTGTCGCGGGTAAAAAGTCGCGGGTAGAATGTCGCGGGTAAAATGTCGCGGGTAAAAAGTCGCGGGTCGTAAAAAAGCTCCAAACTGTGTATTTTATCGAGTCGCGGGTTGAATAAAGTGTGTAAAAATCACGTTATCATTTAGTAAACAACCATATAGGATTGCTTCAATACGAAATATTGCCCAAGAGCCTTTTGTCATGATTTAATGGTTCTATATAAACGTGCCAGAAGCCTAAAACTTGAAAGAATAATTTCAATATGTTAAACCAACAATTATACCATGACAAAAATCCTCTAATCAAAAAATATGTTCTGAAAGAAACAAACAAGACTTCGGTAGAAATAAATTCAGTTTACTACTACTATTACAATCAGTTTTATGCTAATGTAAAAAGAACCATATAGTATCACAAATAATAGATATATCCATGCTAGGACATTATAAAAGTACATTATGATTCACCAACAACCCGGATATTTAAGTCGCTGTTCTGTAGCACTTGTTTCTGGAAGGTACTGATCGATGCGCAGAGGCTTGACGACAACGCGCACTGAGCCACTGAATAGCGGATTTTTGCGCCTGATATGGTAAGAAATTGGATTGTAATATGTATTACTAAAATCAAGACTATAAACATAGGAATGTGTAACAGGATCCTTTTGCACTACCGTCTATCAACGTGCTTTACAATAATGTTATATGGTTCTTGTCTAGTTTATCTAGAAACTCGCAATTGCAGCCATAACATCTTCGAACAACTATTGATAAAACCATTAAATAACTAAATGTTAATGTGATTTTTACACACTTTATTCAACCCGCGACTCAATAAAATACACGGTTTAGAGCTTTTTTACGACCCGCGACTTTTTACCCGCGACATTTTACCCGCGACCCGCGACTTTTTACCCGCGACCCGCGACTTTTTACCCGCGACACGCGACCCGCGACCATTAGTCAAACTCTGCAGATTGAAGAAACCTATAAAAAGGTTTTTGAATTAATAAGACCCAGGGCCAGTGATAGTGAGTGTGAAGTTGCGGGGTCAAGTTGTCATAGTGACAACTATGACAACTTGACCCCGTGGAAGAAGTAAAAAAACGGATTCTTCTATAAAATGTGTACTGGAGTATCAAATTCTAGATTAAAAATGTGGTGTAATGATAAAGTTTCACAAATCTCATTCTGTTCCTGCAAACTTGTTTCCCGCCATATATACCCTTTCCACTGCCTGGCACGAGTTAAATCCTGCAACACGGCATGACGTGGACATCATGCGCCCAGACTGGCCGGCCGGCCGACTCGTTGCCCTGGACTGGTTGGTCGTACCATATCGTACCATGCCGTACCATAGCGTATCACCCGTACAAGAGAGGTGTACGCAAGGTCGAGACAATTTAATGTTTTTACATAAGAGCAAGTAATTTTTTGTCGTTGTTGTCCTCAGACATTGGCAAGCGTGGAGAACTGTTTGGTGGCTGTATTTTAGTTACAGGTACATTTGTTTAATTACTATTCACTTAATCATAATGTAGTTTCGAAACATTTGCGCCTGTATTGAGGTTGATGTATACTTCTATGAATTATTTCATGTGTTATATGCGCACTATATAAAACGAGTTTATTACTGATTACTGTTTTTATTATTACTATTATTTACGGGGGCCTCTAATAAGCCTAGTTCACTCTGCGATATGCCTGCGCTATCATTGTTTACAGCTGTTGATGCACACATTCAGCTTTTGTGAATTATTTGGTTGATGTACTCAATAATGCCCGCACACATACCGCATTATTCATACTGCATAATGGTATAGTTTTTGTGTGACGCCCGTTTAGCTGTTATTTCGGAGTTTGCGGGCATATATTGTGAAAGTTCTTCGGAGTCCGGATTAATGATAATCATGTTACAGTTTTGATTAAGCTTTCAACTCGGTGCTTCGAGTTTTCGTCAAGAGATTATGTATATCTATGTATTATATTTATGATATATAAACACCAGAAAATTGAGATGGGATTCAGCTACCTGAAAAATACAAGTAAAACTTCGACGTTTCGAAGTCGAGAACTGGAAGTTATAGAGCCACGTTTACTTGTATTTTTCAGGTAAGTTGAATCCCTATCCATCTCATGTTCTGGTATTTTTGTCACTACCTATAACGCTGATCGTTAATTCGAGTGTATTTTTAAATGTATTCAAACACTGATATTTACAATTTTTTTCTTCCTGTAGTGAATGTAGTAAAAATTTGATCAGATGAAACACACTCGAATTAACATTAGATTAGATAAAAAATTCAGGGTCAAACCTATAACTATTTACAAGCATAGTGTCTAGTGAAATCTTTATGTACTATTTACAACATGAGTGCATGGCCAAGTTTAGTTACACACTCAAGCCGTTCGAATTAGGCAAGTTTTTCCATAATTGTAACTCTCAGCTGATTACGTCAACTTCCTGTTTTTGCTATACCTCTATAAAGATCTAAGCACGCTTGTAAATTGTTATGACATTGAAATGTCTGAAATGAAGTCGAAATATTACCGTGTAAATTAATATCCTCCCCCCAGTAAATCCATCCCTGAGTTTATGTTATTTTTAAAGGAGTTAATAGTTGAGATTGAGATTATGAAGGCAATCGCTATTTGTGTTTAAAGTCGAAAATTGGTCTGTAAAGCCATGCATACGGACGGACGGATGGATGACCTATTTTTTTCTAAAATATGTTTTAAATGTCATATCCGCATTTTACCCAATCGGGTAAAACGCGGATATGGTGTAAAATATATTTTTCGAGTCTTTAAAAGGCATATCCGCGTAAGGTTTTACCCAATCGGGTAAAACGCGGATATGGTCTGAAAAAATACACTTCTCGTGTCTTTAAATGTCATATCCGCGTTTTACCCAATCGGGTAAAACACGGATATGGTGTAAAATATACTTTTCGAATCCGTTTTGAATGTAAAATATACTTTTCGATTCCCAATCGGGGTAAACTATGACATTTAAAAAATATATTCAAGCTCTTCATAACTGTAGCTCGACTCTTTTAATATTTGTTCTAACTGTATCTTGACTTTAACATATACAGTACTGTAGGCAATGATGCGGCATGGGAAGGGCATATCGAAAGGCCCTTTTACACTTGCAATTCAGTTTGCTGCGATTTCTAGTGCAATTTTCTTCTTCTGATGCATGTGAACGAGTAAATGAATTATGAATGTTCTGAGTAATATGTACCCTCATCTGGACATTCATAACTCATTAACTCGATCACCCCCTCGTTCACATCCATCAGAAGAAGAAATTGCAAGTGTAAACGGGCTTAAAGTGCTACTGCAATGAAATTTGCGACCCCTTTTTTATTCAGTTTAATTTCTATTAAGATCTATTAAATCTCCTGATTTCTTTCCCGCAAACAGAATCGAATTTTGGTCTTGAAACTGATTTTGTAGCCTTCCAAAGTTACGATTTTCAGCACTTCCTGTGCGACTGATGTCAGAGAAGGAAATCTCTTCATCAAGGTGATTTAAATCACATTTTTAGCCAATAAATGGCTAAAGACACTAATTAAAAAAATCAACTATGGAAAATATTGCCACGAAACATCGACCAAGGTTACACGCTTCTAGCTGAGCTATATGCTTTCTGTAAAGACTGTAATTCTGTTAGCTGCACTTCCTAAGCTGTGCTCTATTCTGATGATTCCAGCTATGATCTAGACAAGAAGAACGAAATTACCATAGCTGGAAAGAGCATCTTAAAATGAGTAAAACTGCAAAGTTTGGATGCGAATTGTTGTAAAATGAGAAAAATATAGCCCTGTGAAGTTCGCAAATTTTCTATATGTATTTGCATTACCCGCGGGAAAAATAAACCATTTTTGAGCCGAAAGTGATTATTTTTAACGCGCGTATTAATACAAATATTTCCATGCTGACAGAGCGGTCTCTATTTGTGAAAGCGAAGGAGAAAAGACCTCTGCTAGTAGATCTGACACGTTTTCTGTCGCGCATGTGCAAAAATTGCCATGACAACGAGTGATATCAAACCGGTTTCTGCGGGAGCAACTTGATAAATCAAAGACTTACGTATACCGTACCCAGTTTGAAGGCAAACAGAAAAGATTGCTTTCTTTTGTTCTTCTGTCAAAGATTGCTTTCTTTTGTTCTTCTTCTTTCATCTTCGAAAATGTCAATTACATAACTTAGAGCACTTTCAAACAACATTATTAGGCCGTAGGATGAGCATCCAAAAGATGCTTAGAAAACGGATTCCGTTGCACCCCTCGTGGAACTACATAATTTTCACATGAATCAATAGATAAAAACTTACTTTATCAGAATCCGTTGCTCCCCAAGCGAAACAGGTGCACACTGTTGCGAAAATAATCCCTATAAAGTTCGCTATTTTGCCGCTTCGAAATATTCGAACCGCCATTGTTTTTGTAGCAAATACGCATGCGCAAGTCAGCCAAACTCGCACTGCGCACGCGCAGACGCGAAAAATGGATTTTCCCTGTGGATTTTCCCCGATTTCCGCCGTAAAAACAACAAAATAAAATCACGGAATAAAGATCAAACCTTGTGAAATTAACGAATAAATACACACACATTAAATATTGTTTACTGATACATTGTACATTTTGCTTGCTCATATGCTAAATCACTTCAATTCATTGGCTATTGTTTCAAAATACCGTTTATTTCTACTTATTAACATCCTAATTCAATACAAATTTGTGTATCAAACAGGATGGAGAATATTTAAATATACATACAATTCACACGATCAAGGAACAAATTAACTATTTTGCTAAACTAAAGCCTTGGCCAAACGTAAGAAACATTGTTGCGGAAGTATTCGCGATTTTCAATGTTTACTCAAATGGTTCCCCATAGGCGTATCGGCCGCGGGGGAGGCACGGGAGCACGTGCCCCCCCCCCCAAAAAAAAAAAAATTATGGTCGGGCAAAGTTGATAAGAAGAACCGCGGTCTACAATGAATAATTAAATATAATAATGCCAATATTAATTGCTTTTAATATACCTTGCCATATATAAAGAACACCTCTATATGAATGATGATGGCTTATGGCAAAGATTATGGCAAATTTAGATGCTCAGAATGCAGGAAATTGCATTTCCGGGCTTCAAATTTCAAACATTTTCTGGGGGATTGTGCCCCCAGACCACCTAGGGATTCATGCGCGGTATGTCAGCCACATGGCTATCCCCCACTAATATATTATCTCACAGAAAGGTCCCTTTTCAAAAAATGTTCCCCCCCCCCTCACGGAAAATCCTTAAAAAAGGCCCTGATAAAATCTCGAACAAAGTTGTATATGTGTACTGTGTAAGCAAAGCGGTCGGGCAAACTAATACTGTCCCCAACAAGATTTGGCCCGTACGCCCATGTGGTTCCTTGTCTCCCACATCTGGAAACATTGGCTTTTATTGCAGAAAAAAAATGAGCTTCCCGGAAAGCAAAAATAATAACTATATTTCCTACCAAATTCAGAAACATTTGATGAAACACTCTCACCGACACCGTTTGCCGACGTTGATAAGACAATATGACATACCGAAACATTGGTAAGACAAATAATATGACAAATATCTTTTGACTTTGCGCAACAATGTTTCCCGGTTTGTCCCAGGCATTAAGGGGTATTTATATAAATCAGTCCTAGGAAAACCTCTGATTGAATTTTTATTTTAATGTATTATCGAATAACTATGCAAGATTGCAAGATATGTTTGGCATGGCGCTTCTTAAATTGCTCGTTCCATCTATCGCTTAAGTATATTCTATGGATACAAATCTTGGATTTGGACCAACTTTTCCATTCGTTCCAACCATCTGTTCCAACCGGAGGACCTTTAACTGTGAAAGAAACATATCCCAAGCACCAACTCGAAATTCATCATAAAAAAAGATAAATTGGGAGGAAATATAAAATCCTTAATTTCATCATAACTATCTATAATTGAAAGACATGCATGTTTTCATCCTTGAGCCGATATTTTCATCAGTCGGCAATAAAATCCCACTTATTGGATCCTGGCATAGGTCCTACCGGCCTACGCTCAAAACGAGATTGCACGTATTCTGCAATAAACTGTCCTGACTTTTGTCTGGTAAAGTTCCACTTCTCGTATTTGAACTATTACATTGTGACATAGTGAGTATATTGTGACATAGGTTGGTATTTAGCCACTATCTAGAATAACGAGGAACGATTCAACCTAGTTTTTCGTGCCCACACTAGTTGACTTGTTCTTATAAATTTGCTGCTATTTGCCGCGCGGGCAAAGCGACCGCAATGGAAAATTGCCTTTAGGGAGTTTCTGGCATGGTCATCTATCTGATATTCACTTGCCCTTCGTTTACTTCCCAACCAAACTCGCTGATTTAAGGGGTTGACATAACTGTTTGGAGTGCACCTTTCCATATGCGGCATTGATATGATGTACGATTTGTATGTAAGTAAAAGAACGTCATCCGTGCATGCCGTGGTGTTCAATCAGCGAGTTTGGTTGGCAAGTAAACGAAAGGCAAGTCAATATCCGATGGATGCCGGCAACTCCTGATGAAAATTTGGAAAACGTTACTATAGTTGTAAGTCTGGATATTCACCAAGACGTTGTGCCTGTTAAAAAGCCGAGAATAGAAGTGTACTGGTCTTTGTTCCGGTTGCGATTGCACAAATTTATCCCGACCAGAATACAGACGAGAACGATTTCTCAGATGATGATGGCCTATTATTCGAACTTGATGGCGATGACACTAGATTTGATGGCATATTTGAAGAACCGGCAATGATGATAATGCACCTAGGTATTATCTGCGCAGTGCAGCAGATCAGTATTTGGTCATGGTTGAGAAGCTGAAACGCACCCTGGCGGAAGAGCTGGAACGCATCCTGGCGCCGCAGCAGCAAATTTATAAGAAAAATTCAACAAGTGTGGGCACGAAAAACCAGGTTGAATCGTTCCTCGTTATTCTAGATAGTGGCTAAATACCAACCTATGTCACAATATAATATATGTAATAGTTAAATACTTCACCAGACAAAAGCCAGAAGTAGGCCCAGAACAGCTTATTGTAGAATACATGCAATCTCGTTTTGAGCGTAGGCCGGTAGACCCTAGGCCATGATCCAATAAGTGGGATTTTATTGCACTGATGAAAATCTGGGCTCAAGGATGAAAAACATGTCTTTCAATTATAGATAGTTATGATGAAATTATGGATTTTATATTTCCTCCCAATATATATATCTTTTTTTATGATGAATTCCGAGTTGATGCCTGGAACATGTTTCTTTCACAGTTAAAGGTCCTTCACTGGTGCAGTACGGCTTCGTCGGTTGGAACAGATGGTCGGAAAAGATGGTGGGAACGAATGGAAAAGTTGGTCCAAATCCAAGATTGGTATCCATAGAATATACTTAAGCGATGGATGGAACGCACAATTTAAGAAGCGCAAAACATATCTTGCAATAGCCTGATAATACACAGGGGCGTCAGAAGGGGAGCCCCCCTCCCACACATTTTTTAGTTTGGGGGCCTAAATGTCTTTGCCCCCCTTCCACTTTTTATTGATATTATTTCAGTTACGCGTGTAGACAAAACATTTTGAGATATTTTATGACATTTTGTTACCTTTAGAACTCTGTAAATCGCCTTCTAAAGTGCAGGAAATGGCATTTCAGAGAGTCTATAGTTTCAAAATTTTTCCGGGGGGCATGCCCCCAGATCCCCCTAGAATGTCACTAAGTGTGCGCTAGGGCAAATTGTGCGTTAGGGCGAAGTGTGCCCGCCCACTTTTGGAGCCGCTCCGACGCCCCTGATAATACATTAAAGATTCAATCAGAGGTTTTCCTAGGAGTTTATATAAATATCCCTTAATGCCCGAGACAAACTGGGAAACATTGTTGCGCAAATATATTTGTCATTTTATTTGTCTTTATTTGTTGGTATTTTATATTGTCTTACCAGCGTCGGCAAACGGAGAAAGAGTGTTTCATCAAATGTTTCTAATTTGGTAGGAAATATTTTTGTTTTCCGGGAAGCAAATTTTGTTTCTGCAATAAAAGCCAATGTTTCCAGATGTGGGAGACAGGGAAACATTTGAGCAAACATTGAAAATCACGAATATTTCCACGGCAATGTTTCTTACGTTTGGTCAAGGGCAAGGCTTTAGTTTAGCGAAATATTTAAATTTGTTCCTTGATCGTGTGAATTGTATGTATGTTTATATATTTTCCGTCTTGTTTGATACAGGTGGGTTTTTTACCTCACACAAATTTGTATTGAATTAGGATGTTAATAAGTGAAATAATAGCCAATGAATTGAAGTGATTTAGCATATGAGCAAGCAAAATGTACAATGTATTTTAAACAATATTTAATGTGTGTATTTATTCGTTAATATCACAAGGTTTGATTTTTATTCCGTGATTTTATTTTGTTGTTTTTACGGGGGAAATCGGGGAAAACCCACAGGGAAAATCCATTTTTCGCGTCTGCGCGTGCGCAGTGCGAGTTTGGCTGACTTGCGCATGCGTATTTGCTACAAAAACAATGGCGGTTCGAATATTTCGAAGCGGCAAAATAGCGAACTTTGGAGGGATTATTTTCGCAATTGTGCACCTGTTTCGCTTGGAGAGCCACGGATTCTGATAAAGTAAGTTTTTACCTATTGATTCATGTGAAAATTACGTAGTTCCACGAGGGGTGCAACGGAATTGCATCTTTTGGATGCTCATCCTACGGCCTAACATGAACACCTCGAAATGACCACGCTGGACAAGCCGCCATTTTGACACTGCGGGCTCGATGTCATTACAGCGTAGTTCAGCTCTGAGCATGCGTGTTATTTGTTTCCCTAAACCGGTTTCAGAACTTGTTTTACAAACTGATTTCACTCGTCCACGATCATGGACTGAGGAAGTGTCAGATCTAGGCAGAGGTCTCTTCTCCTTCGCTTTCCTGCACAAATAGAGACTAACACCCCCTAAAGAAAAATCAATTTCCCCAGAGAGGCCACCGAAATGCTGGGATAGCGGAACGTATTAAATATTAAGGAATATTATGAGGTCCAAAAAGCTCTGAGAAACGTATTTTATGGTTAGGAAAAATTTTTTGGGACGTGTTATTTTCGCAAGAAAACCTCGACCTCCCCCCCCCCCCCAACATTTTCCGGAAAAAAAATTTTATGGGGAGCCCGAAAGGAAGGGGGGACCCAATAAATTCCCCTATACTGTTCGAGTCACGAATGGGTAACTTTCCTAAAACATTGCTATTGGTTATTTGGGCAAAAATACAATACCGTACACACGTGACGGTGAAGGACCAGTTTTATGAATAAACGCATGACTAACATAGATAATGAGTTATATTGTTATTCTAATGGGTTTCACAGCCATCTTCCCTTCGATAGGCTATGATCCTGATACAGGCAAACATTTACCATTTATAGACCTGGAGTGAGGGGGATTCGGTGAAATATTACACGAAGTGATGATAGCCCCGAGGGAAATATCATCATCACTGAGGGTAATATTTTACCGAATCCCCCGAGCGGAGGGTCCATAAATGATATATTGCACCGAAAATTAGAAGCCTCCAAGTTGAGAATGTAAAACTTGCCACATACCTTTGTGGCTTCGTGAATACGATGTTTTTGAACAATTTTGAATACAATTTTCGGATTAACGCAATTAGATAGATAGATAGATAGATAGATAGATAGATAGATAGATAGATAGATAGATAGATAGATAGATAGATAGATAGATAGATAGATAGATAGATAGATAGATAGATAGATAGTTTATTGAAATTTACATTGCAGCCATAAGCTGAATTAAGTAAAATTTACAAGAATTGATAAAAGAGAGGATCTTAAAACATGTTGGAGAATTCCACTATGCATTATATATGTACAAGTTAGAAAATACAATACCTAGATGCTAATTATGCCTAAATTAGGTTACGGTAAAAACTATTTCTGAAATGGTTCATTGTTTAAAACAGTTCTTGAACTGATCGTGTTTATATTTAGATTGCCTAATACTATTGTTAATTATGCCTTAATTGAATTACTGATGATAAAACTATTTCTATAACGGTTCGTTTTTACTCTTGGGTTATTGAATTTCGACTTTTTCCGTAAATTAAGCGAGATATTGTTTTTAGCAGGCAGTAGTTCGTGTAATTTGTGTGCATCATCGTTCATAATATTTAGGAAGACTTTGTTAGTAATCTGTTGGCGCCGTAGGAATAGGGAAGTTAGACCTGATAATAGTAGGGCATCTTCGTAAGATTCTGTGGGGTAGATGATTCGCATTGCTCGTCTTTGAATAGTTTCGAGATCACTCGAAAGATACGTTGGGAGACCATCGTGATACACTGGGCAAGCATATTCAATTAAAGATCTGATGCAGGATTTAAAAAATTGTACCAATTCCAAACAACCCACTTTGGCGCGCTTTAACTGAGTTAGGAAGTACAATCTTTTTGAAGATTTTTTAACGAGTTCGCTAACATGATAATTCCATTTTAAGTTGTCGGATACATTCAGGCCCAGAATTTTGGCATGTGGGACAATTTCAAGGGGGGCGTTATTTATCGTAACGGGTGGAAATACTTTTTCCGATTTCGTAAAACTAATTCTCATTTCTTTACATTTGCGCTCATTCAGCACGAACTTTTCGGTTTTGGACTTGCGTACGAACTCATCTACGGTTGATTGGATATGACTTACTTCGTCTTTTTTAACAGTTTCGGAGATGTTTGAGTCGTCCACATATTTCCACATCACATCATTAGAGACATTTAAATCGTTAATCATGACTAAAAACAGCCATGGGCCCAATTTTGTTCCTTGCGGTACACCCGCGGGGACCGAGCCCCACTCCGAAACACAATCTTGGCAGAGTTTAACTCTTTGTTTGCGGTTCAACAAGAAATCTATTATCCAATTGACAACATTATTTGGAATTTCGTACGACACTAGTTTCTGAATTAAAATATCATGATCGATCAGATCGAAGGCCTTTTTGAAGTCGAACAATACGATCCTCACTGTTGCACTATTACCATCGGTGTCACAGTTCCATTTATGTAGCATGCTAATAAGAGCATAGGTGGTATTCAAGCCAGGTAATGTACCGAACTGTTGTGGGTCAACTTTTTTCAATACAGCTGGTTTTACAAAACATTCAACTACGTATTCCTCAGCGACCTTAGAGAGTACTGGAGTCAGAGAGATTGGTCTTAGATCTTTATTTACGTCATTGACAGGTTTTTGCTTGGGTACTTGTGTTGATAGTTTCGTCTTGCTTGGTGAGTTTAGCCAATAAATTTGATATTTCATATTCAACCTTCTCTTTAAAATTGTCAAATAATGCATTTTTTATAGTGGCGCTGTCGCTCTCGCGTTGTTTAAAGGGGGTAGAATTTACAAATACTTCCACAGTACCCTTCGTTACTTCACTGTGTCGGGAGTTCATAATATTACAAAATGAATCGTCAATAAAATTCTCAAGCTCCGCAAGCGACGAATTATCAATAGGTGATATTATATCTGTTTTGGCGACAGGAATCTCGGCTCCATAATCATTCTCGGTTGTTAGGTTGCTTACTTCGCTTATATCACCGGTGCAAGTTATTACTGAGACTTCAGCAGACTGTACGCCTGTGTCACTCTGATGGGGCAACATAAGTTCACTATTTAGGCTTACCAGTAATTCCTTTAAAGACTCCCCTTCGCTACCTTGGACAACTAATGTTCGTTGTTTGCCGCGATACCAAGTTATTGTCAGATCTGAGTTGCTTATAAACTTCTTAGAGTTCCCGCCAGGTGAAATCCATTTACCGCTCAAACCAACGGTATTTTGAATAAAACTCTCCAGTTCATCATAGTTGCCGTTCCACTTTAAACGTTTTCCATCATAGACAAGAGTGTTGTTGTTTTTATACGTTCGAATATCGTCCAAATTCACATTTCCAACATTAAATTTAGTATTGGGAATATCTATGGAGCTAACCTTAGCATGACCATCCGCCATTTTATCTGACATTGTTATATCGTCGCTTTTCTTTGGAATCACATATCGTTTGGAATATTTACGACAACATTGCTTAAAAATTTTCAAAAAAAACTAGATTGTTTTAAGTTTTAAAATTGAATAATTCATCACTCCTTACTATTATTTTGTCGGCCATCTTGTCTCGCGAGTCTATGGCGAGTCGCGAGCCCGGGGAACATGGGGTGGAACATTGTCAAAAGGAACGCAGGCTCGCTAATTGATGACGTAAGGCGTGATATCGAGATAGATAGATAGATAGATGTTTAATAGATTTTACATGGCATTAGTGATATTACTGAATTACATATTATATGATATCAGCGCTAATCAGATATGTCGGAAAAAAATTACAAACAAATTAAAAACAACACATGCACAATTACATATTAGTGATATTACTGAATTACATATTATATGATATCAGCGCTAATCAGATATGTCGGAAAAAAAATTCAGATATGTTGTTTTGTTTTTTTATATATCGCGATTAATTTCATGCTCACGTGCCACAAAGTGAGCTTTCTGATTGGACAATTTGAAGTTGAGGTATAATATTGTGTATTGTAAGATTTCACATTCATTTTATACACTATATACCTATGTTGTTTATTTGTGAGTATTTAGTCACCGAATTATTGTGGCCAACAGTACGTTCTCTTATCTAATAGATTAAAACTACTGTAACTGCCAACATATGAATATGAAAACACATCCCAAATATTCATAGACAACTGAAATCAATTAGAAGCCTGACAGGTAAAGCCTGCCGCACACGAGAGCTATCTGCTGAGCAAAAAGTTACTCGTGCCTGTTAGCTCAGCCGATAGCTCACCGTGTGCGGGTACATTTTACTGAGTTTTTTGCCTCATGCAACCTTTTCTCACGTATCAAACATGTTTGATCGGTGAGCTATCGGCTGAGCTAACAGGCACGAGTAACTTTTGGCTCAGCAGATAGCTCTCGTGTGCGGCAGGCTTAACAACACCCACTATATAAATCAAATGATCACAATTGCAATTCAGTGAAGGGCTAACCAAAACCTTCTATACTAATAACAATAGATTAAACCTCGAAATAGACAGTCGGTGAATTCAGTACTGATAAAAAGTTATTCTGTATATACAGGGTGTCTCAAAAACATTCTGTATATACAGGGTGTCTCAAAAAAAAGGAGACCTTTACTTAGAATTTCGCCTTATTGTTATAATTTGATTGCATGTATGAGATACTGAACCCATGGGTGCGTAAACACTTACTGAATAGAATTTTATGCATGAAAGTTATTTAACTTTTTTGGTTTCGTTCCGACATTTAATTATGTGCTGATTTAACGCAGCGCATAAAGCGGTTGAGCCATCTAGTTTTACTCGAACCGATAGTATGACTAATTTGTAATTTGACCATTTTTGTGTAGTTATTCTCCTTTATGCTATATTAGAAACTATTTTAAATCCCCAGGAGCAGAAAAGATCTCCTTTAACACGGCAACTTGTCAATATTTTACGCACCCGCGTGGGTTCAGCATAGAACTCAGGTACTCAAATAATTATAACAAAAGGTTTCCTCCTCTCGAGACACCCTGTTCAGTCAGAATGGAAAGTTAATCAATTTTGATAGAGCTAGGTTTGTCTATTGAAAAATTATACTGTACCATTAAATGTGTGGTATTTGTCTCTTTGTGTAGTCACCTAGTTTGGAATGAGTTTTCGGAAAGCTCGCGTGCGCATGAAAATAAATATTTTCGAAAATCGAAAATTCCGTTTTACTTCTAGACTTAAATGTAAATCTGAATTGCAAATATTGGCCCACATGCAAGCTGACCATTGTCATTTATTAACTTCTGATAATCTGATAAATAAAGTTCGTGGTTGCGCGTTTACTGTGTGTATTATTCAGCACATATCTGATTCCTCTTAAGTTTCCCGTAGGAAAATATTAATTTTTGAAATATTATTAAATACCCAGCACATGATTCACTCAAACGGAAGCGCAATGTTGTTCTTGGGAATATAATATTCGTATATTCCTCATCAAGAATGGAGTATGGCAAATATTTTGCTAAATGCATGTTAAACAACACTAACACCCTTCATGTTTCTCGTTCACATTGAACTCTACTTGTTTCGTCTACGGTTTCAATTAAGTGCATTCTTGAACTCACTGGGAAATAGTGAATTGTTCCGACAGACGGCCCAGACTCACATTGCAGCTATAAGTAGTTCAGTAAATATATTTGTCAAGTAATTGCTATATTGATGTACTACTACTACTCCTACTACTACTACCACTACTACTACTACTAGATATACTACTAGAAATACTACTAGAAATACTACAAAAATACTACTAGAAATACTACTAGAAATACTACTAGAAATACTACTACTACTAGAAATACATGTATGCAACAACGGAACCCCCTCGTCCGATATTGTTTCAACACGAAGTATTGGTAATTACGTCAACACTGCACGTAGGCTCGCGTTGCTCACGTCATGTTAGTCATGGGCTCATGGCAACACGAATACACGATAATTGTTTTTAATTTTTTTGTACAAACCTGTAAACAAATTATAGATGAAACTTGAACACTTTTACATACCGAACTATCAATTTCTAAGATATATGTAGGTATATTATGTTGTTTTCCATGGGCTTTATTTTAATGTAGGCTAAAATTCAAAAAGAAACTCTACATAAAATCTTTTTAAATGTGAATTGAAATCAACTGCTCTTTGCCGATATTAAACTCTTCAACTTGACCACAGAGAAGAGGAAACACGCGGAAAATTATGTCACGCCGATATATTCAGTCTATTAACTATAGAAAATTATATTAATTCACTATTTTATTAAATTTTGACCATGCAGAGGAAAAAACTATACATATTATAGAAGTATTCATGTTTTTTTATGCAAGAGTTCTATTTTGAGGAATTTATATCATTCGTTGCTTTATTTTTTTATATATGAGTATCTGAAACTCCAGCCAGTGCTTTTCACGATTTTAATAAGGAGTAGATAGGGAAAAACAAATTTTTGCAAAATAACATGTTATGTTAACACTTTTAATAAAAGGAAATCAATAAAAGTGATCGCTTACCGTTATTCTACAATAATTTATTGAACAAAATTTCCATGGGTATCTCATTTTTTTAAAAAAAGCGATTTTCACCTTTCGAACGGCGTTTTCCCTATTTTTCGCTATGAAATTTCAGCGACGGCACTGGCTGGAAGATTTTGCGTGGCGCGTGGAATGCGTGACACAAAAATTGAGGTTATCGAGGTGTCAGTTTCCGCTCTGTACTATCTCTTCTCTGTGACTTGACCTTCAACTTTATATTACTCGCACTTTGAAATGAAATAAATTTAATTCGTACAGGACGCTAATGAAATAATTTGCTTTCCTTTAACTAAGAAACTTTCGCATACAATACATAGGAAAGATTTATACAAGAACAAAGTCTATAATAATAAAAAGTCATACATAAACAATTGAAACAAACTTGCCCTATACTTTAGGATTTCTCATACTAAATCAATTCTTATCAATGTTTACGTTTAAAAATTGAAAAAATGTTTTACAATTTGCTATGTGAAACGATTTTCCAAGCTTCTCACATGTATTTTTAATATTTTCCCTTCTTCACTCCTGGCAAACAGCCATATTTTGAGATCAGTGAGATGACCACCCATCAGTGAACTAAAAATAACGTTATTTTTAGTTCAATGCCACCCATACACCATGCGCCCGCGATATTTGATGAACTTTAGACTCCGCTAGTGCGTTCCTTTCCCCGGATGTAACTAGCCGGACGGAATTAGTACCCTCGCCCGGGCTTACGCCCGGAACGGCGCTCCGCGCCGTTGGCTCGGGAACTACTACTACTACGACCATCACCACCACCAATACCACTACTACTACAACTACAACTTCTACTACAACTACAACTTCTACTACTACTGCTGCTGCTACTACTTCTACTACCACCACTACCACTACCGCTGCTACTTCTACTACCACTTACTAATGCGGCTACTATTACTACTAAATATTTTTACGTGAATGCATTTTGTGAAAGGGTGTAGTGGACTCTCAGCTGTATACGTTTCTTTCTACAGTAAGTTGCCTATATGTTGATATTAAAATGAAATAGACCACTCTTTATATTTCAGATTCCAAATAAGTGATGCTGTTTGAAAGCCTCACCTCGCTCATTTTTATTTATGTTGTATGGTATGTTGTCAAAACATATCTAGAGAACCGAAATCTGCCACCTGGTCCTTTCCCTCTTCCCATAATTGGAAATATTCATCAAATAGGACTCAATCCACCGTTTACCATGACTGCACTCAGCGAGAAATACCCACATGTGTTGAAGCTTAAATTTCCAATAGGAAATGTTGTCATTTTGAATAGCCCAGAAGCAGCAGAAGAGGCACTGGTGACAAAAAAGATTGACTTTGCTGGCAGACCGATACAGGACTTCTATCCTTCTGATCTTGTTTTAGAAGGCAGAGATATTGTCAGTGCTGATTACGGTCAACTTCTAATGTTCCGTCTTAAAATTTTCAAATCGGCTTTGCACGCTTTCGGAGAAGGAGCAAGGGAGGTTGAAGACCGATTGCATGGAACAATAAAAGTTCTCCTGAAACAAATCGAGGAAATGGAAGGACGTCCCTTTCGCTCTAGAACATACATAGCTGCTGCAATAACGATTCAGTTGTGGGAATGGCTGTCCTCCACTAGGTTATCTTATTCCGATCCAAAATTGCACAAGATAATGGATTACAACGATACGTTCGTTAATCTTGCCAGCCAAGGTAGTTTTATTCAACTGTTTCCATTGTTGAGGTACCTACCAACCGAGTTCTCTAGAAGGCTGAAGGAACTACTTAAAACAAGAGACGAGCTGTTCGGGGAGTTGTTGGAACACCACAAGAAAACCTTCCAAAATGGCGTAGTTCGTGACATTACTGATGGCTTGTTGGAGGCATATGAGAATGAAAAGGAAAAGCATGCAAGCAAAGATGTTGGATGTAATGATGATATCAAGTATATGATGATGGACGTGATTACTGCGGGCTCAGACACCAGTATCTCACTCACCGACTGGTTCATCCTTCATATGGCTTTAAAGGAAGATATCCAAGAGAAAGTACAGCAAGAACTGGATAAATGTATAGACGGAAATGGATTACCACACTTCGACGATGTTAAAAATTTGTCCTATTTACACGCCGTCGTATGCGAGGTAATGCGTACCACAGCGTTCGTTCCTTTTTTGCTTCCTCACCGCACAACTCGTGACACAAGTGTCATGGGTTATCCGGTACCAAAGAAAACTACAGTGTTTGTGAATCAATACCGCATTCACTACGATCCTAAGGCGTGGGATGAACCACAAGTGTTCAAACCAGAACGATTCCTGGACGGTGATGGAAATTTCGTGGGATGGAATATGTTTACAGCCTTTATGCCGTTCGGACTCGGTCGTAGAGCGTGCCCCGGCCAGAATCTGGGAAAATTGCAAGTGTTTATTATTTTATCCAGTTTATTTTACCATTTCAAATTTAAGTTAGCCGACGACCAGCCTAGGCCGAATTTAGATGATGATATTCCCGGAGCAATACGAAATCCGTTAGATTATAAAGTTGTTGCCATTAAACGACATTGATTCCATGCAAGAACATTTCTTAATAACTGTCCGCTGTATTCGGACTGGATAACTTGCTTTCTATATAGAATTAGACACCATAAGTTAAGAATGCAGAGTTGCTTTATTAATTGTACTTGAACGTTATATACGAGTCTCTGAAATTACACACATAGTCTATTGTAATGAAATAATATTATGTCACATCGCGAAAGGCCTTTAGGTTTACAATTTTGGTGCAATAATTCAGATTTTTCGCGCAATCCGTTTAATATTTTACACAAGATGAGTTACATTCTAAGCTACACCTCGAAGGCCTTCATACTAGTTATACTTTTTGCTGCGACGTCTCTTCTATACAGCAAAATTCAATCCTTGTTTTAAAGAAAAAAATACTTGTTTTAATGAAAAAAACTACTTAAAACATTTGTTTTTGTCAGTATATACTGAGAATAGTTTTCTAGGCCTAGAATCGTATGCAAAAACAATAAATACTCTTACCAAGAATTTTATTTCGGTAAATAGCAATAAATATTAGCTTCTCCTATTTTTTTTTGGGGGGGGGGAGATTCAAATATTTCAAAATATTCTAACATATTTTTTCTATCGTTCTTGGTATAAAAGACATTACACTTTATTATGAACAAAATTATTATGCATTCCGTCATCTTGGATATGCAGATCCATCTTCGGATATGCGTGACGTCACAACCGGGGTAAAATTGTTTTGTATCTTAAGCAATTCTCGGGACATTTTAATGCTAAATCCATTTTTTGCTCCAGTCCATTTTAAAGTAAAGCACGAGCTATGTCAAGCTTTCCGCTGATATTATGTTTCAGTTCTTAAACGTCCCCTTGTTGTGACGTCATTTAATTCAATCTAATAAATTATAAAACAAGATAGCAGGTGGCAGGACAACCTCGTACCCAGGGTATTACCTTCGCTCCCCCTAATACCCTGGGTACGAGGTTGGTGGCAGGATAGTTTGAGAATAATTGTAAAAAGGATTTGTGAATCAATCTCGACACTCTTCAAATTTGGCAAACATAATTTTTGTTGCCATTTCCTTAAAAGTAAAAATTCTCACTAAGAATAATTGATTCGATTAAAATAAGTGAAACAATTCTGATGAGATGCTTAATTGGCAATTCCAGCTTTTAGTTTATGCGTGCAGGGGACGATGGGAAGTAAGGTGTGACATTGCTGATTATGCTGAAAAACTGATAAAAATAGTGGCCGTGTAAACACGGAGTGATAGCTTATACTTGTAAATATTGAACTATTTCGGTTGTTTCGGTAGTTTTTATTGAAATCTTTCGGCATAATCTGCAATATGATACCTTACTTCCCATCATTCCCTGCAGGCATAAACTAAAAGCTGGAATTGCATATTGAAATAAACAAATAGTTTCTTGTCAATATAGTAATTGAAATTAGTCATGTTTTGTACTCTGCTGGCTAAACGTTCTGCAATGTTGTTCACCGCGCTTCTTATGTTCTTTGTTCTATATTTAGGTCACAATCGCCCACAATGACACATGCAGTGCTGCGCAAGGAAGCTCGATATAAACGTATTTATACCGCCCAGCGGCAGCGCATTCTTTCTCACTCTTGCAACCACACCTCGACAGTTTTGTGAGACAGGAATAGTTGACCATAATAGATCCCACGCTTGGGTAGGACCACTAACCAAACCCACTCGCTTGCATGAAAGGAGTTGGGGCGACACTCCCAAACAGTTCCACCAAAATGACAGTATTGAAGCACCGCCCTCTTTGCATGCTGTAATCATCAGCTAGAGTGTGAGGAAATAGCCTGGGTCGTGAAACCGCGCCACGAAAATTGAGATATATCCGAAAACCGTCCTCTCAGATGCTATCAAATTATAATAGATCCCCCGACATTCATATTACATGCAACATTAATTATTGCAACTATATGAAATACTATGTACGGCAGTACAGATCTGTGATTTGTGTTTACTAACAATCGACTATTTTATTAGAAAGAGAATTTTTGTTGGAATCATACCATGGACAAAGTTCTTTATCTCCTTGGTGCATTATTAACCTAAATGTTGGAGCTAATTCAATTACAGTTGTCCTTTAAAAGTCAAAACTTAAATTATAAAGCGTAATGGACATGTAGAATGTGGCCATATAAGTTAATTTTGCAAAATACTATGAAGAAGTAGAAGCACTAAGAAAAAGACTATGCCCATTGTGCATTTCAGACTTAGTGGTCGAGGTTTTGTAGTTTTGACTTGAAACGTTAATTGCTGTATTAAAATTGCTGTATTAATTCTATATTTTGAGACAAAAAATATTAGATTTTTTGAAGTATGTAGTTATTCAAAGGTTATGAATAAGATAACAGTTTGATTGGAGGATTTTGGTAACACTTCCCAGCCCCAATTTCGTAGATAAATGGAACATTGCTAGAGTTGGTAGAAGATGCATTCATGACAAATACTGTGTGACTGTCTAGTGCAGGCATTCCAACTCTCCCGATTTTCTCGAGAGGCTCCCGAAAATTCATGCAATGCCCTGGTCTCCCGATTTTAATCAAATTCTCCAGATTTTTCTGGAAATGTCGTTGAAAAATCATAAACATACTGTTTTTAGCAACATACTGATAGTCTCATGTCTTGACCTTCAGTTTTATGAGGTTACTTTATGTACTATTTACAACATGAGCGGCCGTGTTGTATCCGATACAACACGGACGCGAATGTCAAAGTTAAAGTTTATGTAAATCAACATGAATCTGTATCACATATACAGATACGACACGCTTATGAATTTTCTTTGTGTTTTCTTTATGAATTATTAATGAGTTTTTTAAGAAAATTTATAGGATCACTTATAAGTTATAACAACATATTCCCAAAAATGCGGGAAATGACTTCATTCTCATTATTTGTCCAAGAAGAACTAGATTTTTTCTTTGCTTCGGAACCCACTGAACAGTCTCCCTAATTTTTAGTTCCAGTGATTGGAGTGTCTGCTAATGTGTCTATATATATACATTGCCATTGGCAAACATATTCCTTCCAGATTACAAAATGTTTCCATTTCGTTGTTACGGAAATTATAATCAATGTATAGTTATAGAAGGTGTTACAATCATGGAAGTTGTTAGTTATAGAAGGTGTTACAATCATGGAAGTTGTATACATGAAGAATCCCCTCGCCTTGCTAGCAAAACCACAATATTTTCCAAACATGAAATATATCAAATGGTTGTCATGGTAACACAATCATATTATTATTTATATTTTTTAAACTTGAAATAAAACACCCAGAAATATCTCTTTTAAATTAATTACAAAATTATCAATTTCCCAAATACATTTGTTAGGTACGTTCTTATGTGTAACATAAGGCAGCTTCAATTTAATGTAAAATTCAACCATAAAACAGTTCATCACCCAGAAATATCTCTTTTAAATTAATTACAAAATTATCAATTTCCCAAATACATTTGTTAGGTACGTTATTATGTGTAACATAAGGCAGCTTCAATTTAATGTAAAATTCAACCATAAAACAGTTCATAAAACTAAACTGCCTTTTAAGTTTTATCGATAAACTTTAAGTTTGAAATAAAATTATTTCAAATTCTCGTATGATAATAACTTTGCCTCCCTAAAGATTTTTAATAATCAAATACAATACAAAGGGTAATTAATGAAAATACAGTTATATGAAGTTCTATGATGTCTCTTAGTTTTCACGATTATACGCAACATCAGATTTTTAAAGCAATTTTGTTAGAACACATCAATGTTTAAAACAAACTACGATTTCCAGAAATCTTTTGCTCCTGATCTTTTGTTAATAATGAAGAAAAACGTGTTTAGTTTTTCGGGTCTTTGAATAATATCTTTCACTTTCCCCCCGCAAATTCTACTCTTTTCACTCCTAAAATTCACCATATTTTTCAGATCAGTGGGAGGTCCACCCATGAAACCTTGAATCACATAGCAGGGCCTCTTTTAATACCATAGACTGGGGGGATTTGTCCCCCCCCAGCCCCTGTTTTTGCCCCTCCAGTGAACTATGTTGCCCCCCCCCTCCCAATGAAGGTTCCTTCTGTCTAAAATATAAGAAAAAAAGGGAAGAATAATTTAGTTAAGAAGAGTATTTTAGTATTCCCATGACCAAATCTTCGCCTGGCGGATGAAATTATAAAAAATTGTGTCTAAAAATGCCGAAAATCAAGCCCCAGACTAAAAATACAAAATTTTCCTGGGTCATACAAGTTCCCACGTTTCCGGTTCACCACCTCGTAGTTAGGTCCCTTTCTCTTGATGGCCCCTCCACTGACAAATTCTTAAAAGAGGCCCTGTCATATAGCCACACGCCCGCGACGTTTGATGAACTTCACACTTCGCTAATGCTTTCCTTCCCCGGGTGTAAATAGCCGAGCGGAATTAGTAATCTCGCCCTAGGTTTTATAAATTTTACCGCTTTAATTTCCTTTCCCCCTTTCCTTTTTCAATTTAGAGCATACTAAGACAGTTAATCTTTTCACTCAAGTACTTACAATAAACAAAAATCGTTCTTCAACTGCTAAAATATTACAGCGGCCAAAACAAAATTTGTCAAAAAACCGCGCGAAAATGTTTGGTTTTTCTGAGTTATGAGACTTTCCAAAAAGAGTTATAAGAGATTTTATTATACAAATTATATAGAAAAATATTAGATACATTTGCAAATTTATTTTCAAGTACCCACGACTTACTTTTAACAGTTAAAATAAGCATTATCAAAGCTAGCTTGGCTGCTATATTCAAGTGCGATTAAAATAACATTACTTGAAAAAGTCAATTTATTCATGTTTTAGAATGAATAAAACAAGGACTTTTTAAAAGCTCAGGATAAATAACCTGGGGGTTAGTACAAACTAAGTTTTGGGATGTTTTATAGTATAATTATTTTTACGAGTTGAAGAGCGAGGTTTCCTTCTGCACGTCCAAACTTCGTCATTTTTTCAAAATACAAAAGCAAAACTTTTTGCAAAACATTTTGCTGCATAGAGATGTAAACCAGTCGGAACTAATCGGAAAACTTGGTGTGAATCCCAATCATTGTAGTATTCCCATGGAAAAAACTTTTGACCGATTTTTTTCACTTTTCTCCTTGGTCCTTAGTCCTTCTGAAAACTGGTTTTCCCGCGCTTCGGCTTCAGCGAATCATAGGCCTTCTTCATAGGATTAGCTTTCCGGTTTACTTATAGTTCTGGCTGCAAATAACTGGTGCAAGTAATGTTCTGAGCATGCGCACTTTTAAAATTGCAAAATATCGATTTACGCATGCGCATTTAAGATTTTTGAAAAGCAATTAAAATAAACAAAAAAGTAAACATGGTTTTTAAATTTTCAGATATTGTTATTGTACAGATTTGATGAACTTTGTGACGGCCACAAAATTTTGAAAATGAACTGATAAGTAAATGATAAAACACAAGGATAAAACAATTATTGAACTCGGTTATCGCCAGAGGGTTATCGCAAAATATCGCGATTTGTCCGGTGGCATGATAATTGATCATTCTGCTCGCCACTGACAAATCACGATATTTTGCTCAACCTCGTCCAATAATTGCCGTATAAATATTAAACTAAATAGATATCAAATAATTTGAGAAAAATATCAAGCATATGCACTGTTCAAGCTAAGAGTAGTCTATCAAGATGTGATGGTCTGGAAACTAAACAGAAGTGTTTGTTAAATGTTTTTGTTTGGGTTTATGTTAATTTGTGCAGATTGAGCTCACATGTATTTTCATATAATTAAGTAACCGTCCAATAGGGATGAAACACGCAGCCACGATGAATAATATTTAATGAAGTTGAGACAAAGGATTTGTGCATGGTGAGGTACAGTTCAACATCAAACCTTTAAAAGGTCTTCTATTTTGTGGCTTTGAAGTTTGCTGGGATTCCAGACCATCATATCTTAATAGACTATGAGCTAAGCATACAGCTAGATCAAGTTAGTCAACTGCGTGGTAATCAGCCTGGTCAACATTCAACAATATATACATATGGGCCTAGACGAAAATTACTTTGTATAAATCCAGTCACCGAATGAAAATAAAGTGCATTATTATTATTCATGGTTGTTGAAATTGTGCTAGGATGTTACGCCAATTAATTTACCAACCAGAAACCGTATAAAATAGCACGATCGCCTTCAAAATGAAATAAAGCAAATAAGCAATATACAGCCAAAAATATATAAAAAGAACACGTGTAGTACGTGATGTACCACCTTTCCGAGTCCTGGATCTGAGTTCGGGTTTCGCACTAAACCAATTTGCTAACACTTCTCGTCGTTTGTTGAGCAATAAGGTAGCTATTAAACTAGGTATTGAATTGCTATTAAAGGGAACCAAGAAAGCATTTCTTCAAGTCGTATGTTAGACACATCGAAAGTATTCAATTACGGTGAGTAAGAAGATAGAAAAGTTTATCGTACACATGTAAAAAGAAACAAATTCCAAATATTATATATAGTGGCTTTAATGCCATCTTGAAATTTATGGTTTGCATTAATACAAGACGAAACGTTTGAAACTGTGAATTTTCGGTTTTATTTCAAATTCATCATCAGAATCACATCACATCACTGCAGAGCAAGAGCGAGATAAATTAACACACGTCACCGGAAGGAAAGTACTACCTAGCTATTTAATAGTACAATTAATATGCCTAACTATGATTATGCTAAATATTGAGTTATTTTACACGAGTATACATATTATATTTACTTACAAATTACAATTAGACAACAGCTGACCCGACCGACAGAGGAAAGGAACGCAAAAGAATGTGTGAAGAATAGGTCAAAAGTTGGGCGTTATGTAAATAGTTGAATTTAGTTCCTTGCCAGCCTTTTGAGTCTCGGAATTTATCGGTGTGTTTAAATTAAATTAAAAGCCGATGCAACGAGGGTTTCAACCAGTGCAACACGCACAAACTTACCAAGCTTACAAGATCGACTCTCTTTAAACGACCTCCCACTTCCTAGTTCCTACTAAAGAAGATAAAGACGATCCTACGGCTCCTATTGAAAACTTGGTTTTCAATATTTTAGCATTCTGCACATAACTAGCACAGCGAGGGGTTTCTGCATGCATGTATTGCTAGTAAATTAAACGCAATCTTAATTGTCGTGGCGCATGGACAACCACTGTGAAGGTAGCCACAGATTGGGCCTCGCCCTCAGTTTCGGCCACGGATTGCCGATTGGGATTCAACGGTATCCAATCGTTCAAAAGTAGATTATTTGAAACCCCAGTTGTTCTAGCTATTTTAAGGAGGCTCACTACAGTTTCCCCTGAGGCTCATTTAGCCGAATTATTCAGACGTCATTATCGCGTCCTGCGCGTGGAATATTCGTGGATTTGTTTTACACAAGCCGTCGGTGAAACTTACGTTCTGAAATGCTAACTAAGGCCTGTTTTATACGTCGAATTTTGGTCGCGTCGAATGCAATTAAGACAATAGATAATGAGATGATAAACCTCATTAAACTTCATTATCTATTGTTTGAATTGCATTCGACGCGACCAAAATTCGACGTATAAAACGGGCCTAAGGTCACTAAGTCTGCAAGGTTCATTTGATATCTCTTCCGGTCTTCCCAGTAGCCTGAATTTAATCATCTGGTATTTTATCACTTTATGAGCTGTTTCATTGATTATGCTATGGGCATGGCATAAAACAACACTTGTTACCTAGTACGGGGAAACTTTTCAACAGATTTTAACAAATACAAATTTAAGAAAGGTTAATAAATATTGCGTGAAAGTTGTTTTTTTATTTTCACTGTTTTTTTTTATTTTGCAACTGCAAAAAATATTAAACTTGCATGCTTTCACTCATTTTCCAAGTATTTTGCAAAAAACGCCTTCCAGCCTTCGTCGCACTGAGTGCAGTCCTGCCCCGACACACCACTACTAGTGTTTCGTTGGTTTCGTTCGAGGTTTCATTTAATTTATAATTACGTGGACGTGGTATATATGACATTGTACTCCAAATCCTTTACATAATTGCGCGATTTAACTCAGATCCTGAATTTTACCGCAAAGCGTCCTTAATTAAAGCATTCGTAGTTGTTTTTTTTCTTGATCGAATTCAGACACAGGTACCATTAATTTTTAATAAATTTACAGACTGTGAAGGGGCCGTAGAGTCGTAGACACTACGAAATCATGTGAAACACTATCTTTCCCTTCGCGAAGCTTTGTTTCTCCTACAGATGTCATCACTGGGAAAAAATTGAGAAATCCATACTATGTCTATGAAATTTACAATTGCACCACTAAATCCATCGTATGTCCATACTATTTCCATCCATAGCCTAGTCAGTATGGACATTGCAATTAGTATGAAAATTGGATTTCCATACTATTTCCAACGAAGATCCATATATAACACTATTTCCATAGTAAGGATTTGGGAAAAAATGTCCAGTGTATAAATAGTATAATTGAGAGTATAATGCCCCTACTAATTCCAACCTTCGACGCTTTGATTAACTTTGATCTCGATTTTGAGTGCATGCAGTGTTTCGTTTTAGTTTGTAGCATAAATGTACCCTATATTTTTTGCGCGATTGAACTCAGACAGGTAACATTCTTAAAAGAACTAATCATGCGAAATTCCTCTTCTCTCACGAGGAAATGACTGGCGTCTAGTTGTAGACCGACGAATATTTTTTCCTTCCAGCGTTCGACGCACTATAAACTCAAGTGTTTTTAATTCGGAGAGTTAGTAATATGACACCATCCGTTCTGTGTTATGATTTATTCATTGGTTTCGTTTATAGATCTTACAAGTGTAGTAATTGAAAATATTGTAAACAAAATAAGGCGTTTATATAAAATGTATACTGGAGTATCAAATTTAAACTCTTGACCCTCGAATGATACAGTACCTTCATCGTTTTAAAATTATCGTCAAATTTGTGATGGTTTAGAACTATATTAAGAATGCGGTGTAACTAAAGTCACGAATTACATTCTTTTCTTGCGAGCTTGTGTGACTACTTCACTGACCAGTTCCCATAGGCGTACCGGGCGGGGGGCGGGGGGGCGCGGCAGCCTCCCCCCCCCAGTTTTTTGAGCAGTCGGGCAATATTCGATAAACAGTCGGGCAATTTTGGCTTGCAAAAAAAAAAAAATGTGACAAATTCTGTAAATTTTGTCTAAAATTAAGTCAATTTTTTGCAAATTTTGTGATTTTTCGAAAATTTTGTGTATGTTCCGAAAAATATTGGTTGTCCGGAAAATTTTTTTGACTCCTAAAATGGTACACTGACCGAAATTTCGGGCAAAATCCCGAAAAGTCGGGCAATTTTCTTTCCGCCCCCCTAATTTTTTTTTTCCGGTACGCCCATGCCAGTTCCACTGCCTGGCACCCGGCACCGCACGAGTTAATCATGCAACAGGCCATACAGGCAGGATCTTGTTTTTAATCATACTAAACTGAAGCGGTTCGTTCTCGTACGTTGTCCTGAACTGGGTACCCGGTACCATACCGTACCACGCGGTGCCATACCGTATCACCTTCAAGACAGACAGGACTATTGTCAATATGTTTTACATATAAAGAGCTTGGAATTATTTGTCGTCGTTGTCTTCGAACATTGGCAAGCGTTCAGAGTTTAAGGAGAACAGTTTAGTGAGTGTATTTTTACAGGTATACATTTATTTATTATTCACTTTTATGCGCATTTTTTCACAGTATATACTGATATACATCATCTTTTGTCCTAGCTATATATTCAGGCTAATGTACCTAAAAAGGTTTACTTATGTGAATTCTTTCATGTGTGACAAGCGCGCTATATAAAAGAAGTTTACCATATTTATTATTATTTACGGAGCCCATCATAGTTTTTGTGTGGCGCGTGTTTTATTATAGCTGTTATTTCGGGAATATTGTGAAATTATATATTGTAATCAAGAGATAGGTAATCTGTCACTAATCAGACCTCAATGCATGAGTTGCATTTTCGCAAGGGTCTGGAAAGTAGACATTTCCGTGAAATATTGTATATAGTGGTATCAGTATATATAGCCTAGTGCGTGTGGTGTTTTCACTTTTGTGTATTTCATTGTATATGGATCAATGCACGTGTCGTGGTTGAGACTGTGTGCACGTGTTCACGTGTTGTTTGTAAAATTATTATATAGGTGTACATGCATAAATAATTATATGCAGGGCCGTGGCGATTCTGGCGAAGAGGATAAAGATTTATTACATTGACTATAAGTAACTGCATAAAAATAAATATAGTAAGTTATAGAGACATGATAAATTCAGACTCATTTATTTGGTTAGTAGAAAACAGTTAAGAGATTTTTTAAATGAATGTAGACTATTGGAACTTTTTATTGAAGAAGTAATGAATTCCAAATTTTAGGGCCTTAATTGCATGATAAAGAATCGTGAATTACTTTATGTTTGTATGACAAGAGTGAGGTCGGTAAGCGTTCGCGTTTCTAGTATAGTAACTATGAACTTGGTTAATATTTTTTGATGGCGTGAAGCAAGGCAAATGCCCCAAATTATTTTCTCCCCCCCACATTTTGCCCCCCCCCCTCAAAAAAAATTATTACCCACTGAGAGCGACTAAAGGCTACACAAGCGTCATGTCGTTATCGGAAAATGTATGGCTTATAAGTTGTCATTACTCATTAGTGAATGCGCATATACATGAAACTGTTTTTTACAGTTTCAATATTAGTTTGTAAATCTCTGAATGGTAAAACTTGCCAATACTCCAATAATACGTTTCAAAAAAGACAAAAAAGCTTTAGTTTTGCAGAGTTAAATTCTCAAACGTGTAAGGCACTAACAAGATGAAAGTATCACGAAATTAAACGTAGGTGGTTGTCGATCCTTCAGTAGCATTGTGTTTGATATAAGGTTGTTCAATTGAGGCCAATGAGCTACTGTTTGAAACGGCTAGTATATAAAATGTATTTGAAATTACGACATTTAATAAGAATATAATATATTCTTATTAAATGTTGTAATTTCAAATACATTTTATATACTAGCCGTTTCAAACAGTAGCGCATTGGCCTCAATTGAACAACCTTTTATGACGAAATTAATTGAATAAACCACATATGCATCGCATATATGGGGGGGGGCGAATATCCTAAAGGGGAGCGATATTCCTAGGGTATTCGCTCCTTCCCCCCCCCTGCGGGGCGATATTCCTAAGATATTCGCCACCCGGAGCGATATTCCTAGGAATATCGCCCCCTTTTGAGAGGCGAATCTTCTGGGGGGG
>CACRXK020001452.1:0-23564 GCA_902702795.2 Paramuricea clavata | reverse complement strand
GGGGGCAAAAGTCCTGTAACAAAGGGCACGGGCAAATAGCAGTACCTTTTTTAAAAATTCTATCTTGCCCCCCCAAAATATGAGTTTGCCCCTCAAATGCCCCCCCCCCCAATTCAGAGGCCTGGCGCCGCCACTGAATATTTGTTACGAATAAATTTGATAGAGAGACTGGCAGGGCCGTAGCGAGGGGGTTTTGGGGGGTGGCTACCTCCCCCCCCCCCAACATTTTTAGAATTAACATATTCGGAAAATCGAGCTGGCCATTCGGAAAATTACGGCAATAATAGTATAAGAAAATTTTAGACTTTTAGTTGTTACAGTAAACAGAGAAAATATAATATAATTGTATATATTGTCAGTATAAACTGATTTACGAAATCATGGCATTTACATGGAAAACATTAAACAAATCGTTTTTCGGTTTATTACATCTCAGGGCCGTACCAACCGGGGAGGGGGGGGGGGCAGCCTGCAGCCCTCCCAATAATTTGCTAATAATGTCAATAATCATTCCTTTTTCAAAATCATGCACACCTTTATCATTTAAATAATATACCTTTAAAATACTGACAATTAATTATTAATTTTAAGCGGCTGCATTATCCATGACAAACTGCAAAGAATCATATTACCCATACTTTCCTGCATCGATCTTCTCCAATATATAGTCAATTAATTAAATACGCCTTCGCCCATTTAGTACTACTAAATTGTAAGCAAATTGTAAATTTCGAGCCCCCTCCCCCAACTATACATGCACTGGTAGTATTACCGATGATGATAGAGAAACATAAACTTTGCAATGTGAAAGGTGTTGACTTTAAAAATGTCTAATACTTTCAATTGTGCAAATATAAACGTCCAGGCAGAATGAGCTTGGTAGCTACTGTGAATTTGTCATCAGATGACACGTACTGCTCGTTTTTTACTAGTAGCCAGATCCGATTCAAACTAGTTACATAAGTGGAGGACCAAACTATACTGAAAGGTACAGTGGTTTGGTTCTGATTATTAAGTTAATTGATTTCTTAAGCCCCATTTACACTACGCTCAATTTTTGGTACGGCACGGATAAAATTAGTACCCGTACCACTTTTTTGGTTCTTGGATTACCTATTTAGCTAAGCCCCGTTTACACTACGCTCAATTTTTGGTACCGTACCACTTTTTGGTTCTTGGACTACCTAAATAGGTAGTCCAAGAACCAAAAACGTGGTACGGGTACCAATTTTATCCGTGCCGTACCAAAAAATGAGCGTGGTGTAAACGGGGCTTTAGAATCTTCACAGTGTCTATGAAGTGGACCATACTCTGATACCGTCATACTGTGAAGTATTATTTGTGTAATCAGGTATGTTATGTGTCCTAGAGAATTTAATATGTATAGCTATATTGTTTTCTATGCTTCAATTATAGGCTTATTGTGGATGGTTTGTGGTACACTTGAGTAAGTGAGTTTTAGTCTATCTTAAATTAAATTAATTAAGTTCTAGAGTAATCAAGTCTGTTTGTCTGTGCGGAATAGGGCAGATGCCAGATGCAGATGTTATATAATCTACAAAAACTTGTTTCACATGCAGGGTCGGGCAAAAATTTGATCATGCTGTATAAGGGTAATAACATACTCAAGCCTGGATCAAACCAGGATGAGAGTACAGTATGCATGAGAGCATATATAGTCCATCAAGATAATATGGTCTGAAAACTCTGCGAAGGTTTTTGTTCTATCTTTTAAAGCAACTATCTTTTTGCATGCACATGCATATGCATGCATGTTTATGCAAACTTGTGCACGGTGAAGACAATGACTTTTTAACTGATAATAAAGCAACCATCCAATACTCAATAGACTTTTCTTGAGTAAGTCTGGCGTCCAGCATGCATATATTATTTTGTGACGTCAAACGCGGATAAACACTTCGGCTTCGACTTTCTTGTTTATTTTGTTTTGAAATTAGGTTTTTCTAGCCGAAAACTCCGCAAAAAGTTAGTAAATAACACGCGAGGTTAGCTTTCGGTGGATCTGGCCCTTGATTGTCGTTAATCAAAAACCGGCGTTTTTGTACGTGTGAGATATAAAGCGAATTGATTTCATATATTTTGTAATGTTTTTTTTTACCTGTATTATATATTCAAAAATACTCGGCTGAAAATTTCAATAATATATAGACTAGTAACTGTGCAAAATTTGTCGCCTGTTGAGACACAATTAACGAAAACTGATCCATGCATTGTGGTAGAGGTAGAAGAAGCACAAATACAGCCAATGATGCACACATATACAGCCAATGCAATGATGCTCATATACAGCCTGATGACGCACATTTCACATATGACATATACAGCCCATCATGATTCACACGAACATATACAGCCCAATGAGCCACACATGCAGTCCAATGAGGCAAAATGAATACAGCCCAATGAGGCACAAGTACACAAGGTCGCCCAAAATTTTTCGATTGAAAAAAATTTTTCCGGTAGATTTTCAAGTTTTGCTCTATAATTAAGAAATAGAAAACGAGTCGCGTGCGTTTATGGTGTGATAATGCATGCGGGGAATGTATGGAGAATACGAGAGAAGCGTGTAAAACACGAGGCGTAGCCGAGTGTTTTACACGCTTCTCGAGTATTCTCCCAACATTCCCCAAGTGCATTATCACACCATAAACGCACGAGACGAGTTTTTCTATTTCTTTTATAATATAAGTAGAAAATATTACATAGTAAACAATTTTACTCAAAAGATCGACGTTGAAATTCTCCTAACATGTACTCAGTGACGTCACGCGCATGCTTTTAGCCTTTTACTGTCGCAGTGTCGCTTGAATTTTTAAGCGAGCGAAGGAGAAAAATTACCAAAACAATATACAAACTTTTGATGCTATAAAGCCGGAAAATTGTTTAAAATAGTGGAAATAAAAAAGCAGCGACACACAGACTAATTTTCCAAGTCTTTTTCAGCATCTGGGCTGCTGGATTTGCCATGAAAGACGGTAAATCGTAGGTTTCGTCGTGTTTATTTACTCAGTTTTAATTTTCGAAATTATTGTATTTTTTGTCTTTCGCCGAAAATATATCTAGTAGTTATTATCAGAAGAATTGAAGGTACTTTCTAAATCACTTATATTCAGTTTTTGTTGCCTTTTTGTATGTATTTGGTCTTCCAGCTGTATCTTTTTCAAGTTTTTTCTCGACTATTTTGTACGCATTTTTACCCAAAACTAGTCGAGACAACAACAAATTCGACGAATGCCGAGCCGGTTAATTTTATAAGTAGAATTATAGAAAATTGCTTTGTTCCTTTGGTCTATTCCTTCTTGCTTTCTGGTAAATTTTGTATTTTAATTTAAAAGCTCTATTATTTTGTGTATAATTTTGGCTAAAAAGCAGTGATGAAGAGGGGAAAAAACAGAGAAAGAGCAAAGCAGTGCCATAGATCACAGTGCATTATTGCGTCACAATGCACGCGCATTAGCCAATCAAATCGTCTGTTATATCACACTTATATTATAAAGAGTAATAGAGGTGCCCTTGCTGTGCGTCCGCCCCCGTTTGCCTTATTATCGTTCCGGCGTCCCTGGCAATACCGTACGTTATATATCGTTTCTGACCGTTATATTTCCTTCTTTCACTCCCTTGCGAAATTACTATAGTATATAGGCTATTACAGTGTTGTCTATATATGCCGCTTAACTATATTTGAAAGGTTCATATAATCTAGCAATTGCTCAGGAGGAATTTGTTTCTGTGTCTACATTTTGAAAATAGTTCTAAAAAACCATTTCTAGAGTTCAATGGGCATCGTTTGGGATAATAAATAATTACGAATTTTTCGTGCAAGCATAGCCATATGTTACATTGTTTAGATTTGTTTGCGTAGTTTTTACATTTCTTTATTATTTTCCATTTAATTGAGTATATTACATAAGACTCTTTCAGTTGCCAAATATATTTGCTCAGTTCAGTAGCATAATTATACTGGAGGTTTCTGAAAGAATTGTATGTTTGGCTGTTGCATATATATCTGGTTTTAAAATTGACCCCATCCGCGTGTGTCCGATACTCTGACATATAGGTTTTTACTTCTTTCGGTCGTTTTGATTCGTAGTTGACTTCGTTGACTGTTATCCATAAAATGTTACACATATACTTTCATATTTTTAAACAGCATTTTTTGTTGCTTCTGAAGGTTAATTAATTAAGACCCTCCCTTAAACTCCTTAGGGTGCATGGGATGAGGGTAGATTATCAATGTGTGTGCATGCATGTGACTAGATAAACATCATACATAAAGTGCACCTGTACGGTCATTACATACATCATATCATAGATTCAAGAATGACCGTCTGATGATATAATCATACAGACGAAGAGGATGAGTGAGTTTCTTTTGGTAGATTTTGGCACCACAGCGAGAAAACTTATGCGCATGCGTCACCTATGAATTTATCACCAACGACTCAAAATGTAAGCAAAAAGGGGTGACTTACATGCGTGTCCTAATTTCCTGTATCATTTGCGAAGGAAATAATGAATGTGTCAACCTATTATAGTTATTTTACTGTGGCAACATTTATAAAAGTCTAAACAGTGACTCTTTATTATTTGACAGTATTTAGAGAAACATGGCAACGCAATACTTGGCAATTGTTACTGGTGGGGCACAAGGAATTGGACACGGTATCGCTGAAGCTTTGTTACAAACTGGAGCAAAGGTATCATACGATTTTATATAGGAACCAACAAAATTTTGGCCAGGCGCCGTGAATCCAGTGGGCGACTCCAGCAATTCTAAAATTATGAAAATTATGAAACATGAATGTTTAATTTCCAGCAAATTTGTCTTTCGACTGAATGTAATGTTTTTTTATATACATATTATTAGGGACCCTGTAAATGGAGCAATAAGCTCTGTAGGGTTAACCTGTCATTTATGACTAAGTTTGTAAAGAAAAAAAAATGTATAGAAGTCCCATTACGTCATATCCCAAAATTAAAATAAATCAGGTAAATTTCTCTTACCCCCTCATCCCGATGCTTCGTTACGTCGCTAATCTAATATATATTTCAATTCAGGTGCATTTTCTTGACTTTGATGACGCCGAAGGACACAAAGCCCAAAAGGAGTTCGACGAGAAATTTGGAACAGGAAAAGCAAAGTTTGTTCATTGTGATGTGTCCATACCAGACGAATTGGAAAGTATGTGATGCTTTAAATCTGTTGTTCAGCTGCCGATAACACATCAATTATTAAATATTCAAGAAAAATTCACTTTATATCACTACACAAAATCTCTTTTGTCACTACAAAAATTGGTTATCACTGCATGCACTGTAAAATACACCCTGTTTGTTTGATTAATAGACGCAATTAAATTAATTATGAATTAATATATTAACAAAACGCTCTATTGACCGTTTATATAGTCGCTGGGCCTATTGCATATTTATTGATTGAGATTACGGTTGCTGCCTTTTGTTTAAGTTTAATATGTCTTCATATAAAATTGTTTTTGTCAGAAATGGGATTCAAAGATATATCAAGACAAAGTCCATCAAATTAGGGGAAAATATCCATGTTTTCAAAAGATCTTCTCATCTTCCATCATCATAAAAAGGGGGGGGGGAAGTTTTAAACACTTTTTCTGAGCTGCATGCAAGAAAAAAACCCGACCCTGACCTCGTTTCGTTTCGCACGCACGCGCAAACGATGAATACGCTAGTAACGCTACCGCGGCAAGCTTCAAGTAAACAAGCGCAGAAAAGCATTTTTATATTTTACTTAACGGACAAACAATTACGTACTAATTGTCACTCAGTAACAAACAACGACCATCCTGCAGCTAATGCTTTGCCAAGTCCGGGATTTTATCCCCGGAGATCTAGCGATTTTTTGAAGCAGTTGGGATTTTTATTTTAAAAAGTCAATCTCGGGGTATTTGGGTGATTTTTTGAGAAAGGGAAGTTCGATATTTAGAAATAGATTTTTTTTGGTATAATTGACTAATAAGAAGTGTTCGTCTGTCAGGGTTCGTCCGCTCGTACTTAAACCCTATTGAGCTGCATATTTGATGTCAGATTTCGTCATTACAACATCACGTACGAGGCTATCCTACCCGAAATTGGCGCGAAAACCACCTAAATTTATATTGACGTAAAAAGGAAAATCTCGGGATATTTTGGGAGCTCACTTGAGATTTTTTACAAAATTACAGTTGGCAACCCTGCCGGGATGTAGTAACATCCCTTGGAAAAGCATTCCACTTACAAAATAACATAAAGTGTTTGAAACTCTTCAGGCCCTTTCCACTGAAAGGCTGATGGTAAGCAACTTTCATGGTACATCTCAGCACAGTCAACACAACTGACAGTCGGAAATTGTCCTATAGTATACTCGTTTTCGATATCGCGAAATAAATCAGAAATTTTAACTCTTCATCTTTCTGAATAAGATAGCTGACAATAGTATTTTCCATCTGTAAAAGTTTCAACCTTCTAACGGTCTTTAAAATCAACATATAGCATAGCAAATTTGACCGACGCCGTATATTTGTAATTTTGAACTTATCTGCATATAATTCCTGTTCGCCTGGTATTAATCTGATTTTTTCTTTTACGGAACCAAAACAGCTTCTCTGGTATTCGTTAATTAATCTTCCAATTTTCACGTAAACCCAATTCACAAAAATTATATATTTGTTTTAAAACTGTACCGCCCCTTGACTTGCTTGACACGCTCCAGCGTTAGATTTTCGCATAATAAATCAGGTTTGTCGTCCGATTTGTGACCACTCAAAATTCAAGATCCAAGATTGGAGAAAGGCTAAACCTATAGTCACCTGGTTCCCAGGCCCCAGTGACTAATGACTAATCAATAAGTCACCCACTGAACCAAAAAACAATTATTATTAAATTTCATTTTTGTCCGTTTCAGAGGCCTTTCGTCAAGCAAAAACGGAAATGGGTGGCCTTAATGTGATATGTAATAATGCTGGGATCGCTTGTCCACTTGGGGAAAGAACCCGATGGGAAAAAGTTGTCGCTACTAATTTGGTATATTGATTCTTACATCATTAAAAAAAGAACGAATGTTAATCATAATTATAAATTACTATTACAGTATATGTATTAAAATTTGATTTGCGGTTTTATATATAGGGTGCTACCATTAATGGGTCGTTTCTTGGATATGATCTATTGGACAAAGATGGAAATGGTGGGGTGATCATTAACACCTCATCACTTGCAGGTATTAGTTTATCATATTGCGACTATTATTATCCATTCCGACCGACCGACGACCTACGAGGTTGGAAGGTTCGGTTCAATTTTAAAAACTCATACAAAGTAACGTGGATTTACGATGCAACTACCTAAAATGTTTTTTGCTCCAAATGTAGAGGTTTATTCCTTATTTTCCAAGCAGCTGTATGGTACATCCAAGCTCGCAAATTTATTTTGGGGAAGAGAGCTATAGGGTGGGTCACGATTAGGTAAAAAATGTGTTGCCAGGTCATTGCCCACACCACCTTGAGCATTCCGGGACCCTTTCAAAGTTCTTATGATTCTTTTCCACTTATTGCAAAACTCCACTTGCAAGCTCACGTGCAGTGCGAGTGGTTGAAAGCACTGCAGGATCTTTAATATGCATGTTAAGTTGGTACATATTATAATTTTCTTGACAAAACACCGATTCTTTGATACCCTAATTCCCTTTTTAAGATATTATCACAATGCAGTTTTACGTCTTTACAGCTGTAAATAAAGCTTCTTCTTCAGCGAAAATCATAGAATTGTATGAAGCCTGTCAAAAAGTATAGTATAAAATATTTGCCTGTCGAATCTCAACGCTTTGCTTTGAGGGAAGAAATTGATCTAACTGAATTAAATATAGCAATATTTATGTGTTTTCTAACACAGAACTACTGCATGATGACTAAAATATTCTGGTTGTGTTGATTATTATAGTGATTTCTTTCCATTATTATCTTTAGGTCTCGAACCCGCACCTTACGCACCTGTCTACACTTCAACGAAAGCTGGCATAATTGGTTTCACACGCAGTGCAGCAATTGTAAGTGATCATTCGTTTCAAAGTAAACATCACCTGCTCGAATAATACTTATAGTACTCAAATTGCGTATTTTTTTCTGAAAGCGCTAAAAGAATTAGCAGCCATGCAGGCATTATTAAATAAACCTATTCTGCAAAGTCCTGCTATGTGCATGGGGATGGAAAGATGATGGTGGTTGTACATGAATTCTATTTTGGACGGTGAAAAACGTGTCTAATGACGGGTCAAATGCACTAAAGCAAACCTGACATGTACTCAGTTATGTTAGAACTTTTCTTCAAGACCGGAATTCAAGTGCCCTTTTGTAATAGAAGAAATTCCCTTAAGATGAAGTGACCGTTCAACTTTAAAGTGCTCAGTCCTACGGTCAGGGGCGACGCTGGAGCGGGGGGAGGGGGGAGTGAACTGATTAAAACTAAACTTCTTTTGACATAAAATGGCCTAAAATTTATTGTGATCGTGTAGGAATATCGAACGACGTTCACCATACCTCTTAAACACTTCGTTATAATTCCGTGTGCAGTAAACACGAAAGCAACCCCGGAACTTAATCCAAACCCTAATCCTGATTTGAATTATTATCCTAATTTATATTAATTGATTATTCAGTGTCATGGTTCTCTTTGTATCGTGGATATAGTAATATCCACAACTGAATAATATGGCAGATTTTACTTAAATCATAAAAAAACGTTTATTAATCATGTCACACGTTCCAGCTTACAAAAAATAATTTGGTGAGAGTCGAACTTTTTTACTTCCAGCTTGGAAAGCTCTTGTTTTCTAATAAGTCTTAATAAGCTCACAATTCGTAAGCAGGCCTCAGAATTCAGGTCGGCAATCGACAAATGCCGACCCGACCTATTGTCATGTCAGGTCAGCAAAAAATTGCTGACCTGCAGTTATACTTTTCTGATGTTAACTCAGAGTAAATGACTCCTGCCTTTGCATATTTAAACATTGCGGAAAATGAACATGCTATAAGTCTTGCATTTCTTAACCAGAATTTCAATTCAACAGCAAGTCATACGCTACAGTCTGAAATGCCGAACTGAAACAGGGTCAAAGGGGTGCTGAATTGTCAGTAAGTCGTCCAACCAATAACTTTTAAGAAATGCCAGTAATTTTTCTACACAGGATCATTGTATTAAAACATAAATTTGCAACCGGACCCCAGCACTGAATAAGTAATAAAGGGAGTCTAGAATTATTACCTGAATTTTTCTTTAGACATCACCCAAAGGTGTTCGTATCAACGTTTTATGTCCAGATTTTACTGACACCAAACTCGTACGTAATGTGATGACAGAAATGCAACAAGTGATGTCAGAGGAAGATTTTAAAAAAATGATTCTAGAAAATATTCATAAGACAGAACGTAAAGATCAAAACGTTGCAGAACAGACAGCACCGTTGCAGTAAGTGATTCAGGTTTTTTGAAAGAGCGAAAATTAGGATTGGCACACGGAAACAGGGGGCAATCAATCCCTTTTTTTATTATTGCTCTGTATTCTACGCAGTGCAGGAAATGGTATTTTCGAGGTTCAAAATCCAACATTTTCCCAGGACATAGCATACCCCCACACCCCTCTAGTTGTCCGAGGACGCACGGTACGATTTTAGGCTGTATCCACCCCCTGCATGGAGTGCCCTTTTCTATCAGTGCCCCATTTGAAAGGCAATCCGCGGCGGATTGGCAGCATGGTTTTCAAAATACGACTACGGGATTCATTGTTTGCACATGCTCACCATCTTCTAGTGTTGCATTTTTTACAGCCGTTCTCGGTTAGGTCTAAAATTGTAACAACCTGAGATCCAGAAAGAAGTCGATCACTTATCAAATAAAAGTTTACGATGAGAGAACGTCTCAACGTTACTATGTATAATCAATCCTATAGTCGCGTTCCTTTACTCTTTTAATAGTTTTTACTTCTTTTTTACAGACCAATTGAGATCGGCATAGAAGTAGTTAATAAACTTATCAAAGAGAAAAGCAAACATGGAGAGGTGTTGATCGTTTCAAAAGCCCGGGGTACTTCTTATCATACTTTTAAGTGAATCGTGTTAGTAAATAATTCAACTAAAAAAGAGCTGAAATTAAACCTGCAGGGCATTTTTTTAAACTGTATAACTACTGGGTCATTTACTCTAGTACTAGTAGGCCTTTTGCTTGTCCCAGTAACAAAATGTTGATATAAATTGAGAACTAAATGTTATTATTATACTTGATTACTATACTATTACTATTACTAGAGTCTAGAGATCTATTTAAATTAAATTAATGCAGACTGCTATATGTTTCATTGTATTTGTCTAGATAGCGTGGCTGATTCGGCTATTTTTAAAACGTTCAGCTTCCCTAACCTCTTGGACTTCCTTGGGTAATAAATTGTGTAATTTGTGATCAGGGTTCGACATTTCTTTAATCAATTCAATGTACATTTTCGCTATTATATATAGAGGATATTACACGGCGGCGCGAAGATATGACTTTTTATCGTCGAGTGGTGAAAACAATATTTTACGAACGAGCGCAGCGAGTGAGTAAAGTATTGTTTTTAACACGAGAAGATAAAAGTCATATCTTCAAGCCACCGTGTAATGTTCTGTTTATTATATAGTCCCAAGCAAAAAATTGTATAAATACTAAAAGTCACGTGATCGATATCTTCACTAGTGAAGATATATGGAAAATATATCACTGTGTATTTTTCAGTATCTCACTCTGACTCTACTATATAATAAAAGTTTGTATTGTAAAGCTTCATGGTAGTCGTTCCCCTCATAAATTATCTTCGTTTCTGGACGCTCAATTTCTTTACTTTATTCCTTTGTAATAATTCCTCCGTTCCACACCTGGGCCTCAGTTTTACTGCGACTTACAGTTATCCTACAGTTATCCTACAGAACCTACAGTTATCTAAATGCAAGTTTCCGATCAAAATCATATTGGAATTTTCTCTACCCAGCATCTTTGGGGGGAAATAAGGTGACACGGACCCTCCTCTAGTATTCCAAGGTGACTTTTCCAATTCATTTAATCTCTGAGAAATGCCTGGGAAAAGTTACGTTTGTGAGATCATAAAAAATGTCTTTGATTTACTAATTATAATCTTCGGAATTCTACAAAATAAGGCTCTGGATCACATATAATGTAGTGCATGTATTCATACACAGTCTGCAGTCACTCGGAAATGTTGCTAATAGAATGTGTAGTTATAATTATTTTAATGTTGCATTCTCAATATTTTGACAATAGGAAAGGCCGGCACAGGGCCTTTCTTAAGAATTCGTCTGTGGGGGAGTCCTCTACAGAAAGGGGACCATACTATACTGAGTATGGAGAGATGACAGACGGTTGCTAGTGACAAAAATTTGGCGTGGTCTCGTATGTAATAGTATGGGGGTCAGAACATTTTCCATTGCATTTCGTGCGTTTTCTGAAACAGAGTGTTATATTATACCGTAGATCAGGGCCGTAGCTAAGCTAATGAAAACGCAATTTTCAAACAAAAATACTCATATTTTACGCACTGGCATGTTACAGAAGCGTGCTTTCCGTAGAAAGTTCTTTTTGATAGGGGGTGGCGAGGGCCGAAGGCCCGAGGAAATTTTTAAATTTAGAGTCTCTGAAATGCCCGTTCGTGGACTTTGGGGGAAGTTTTGAAAGAATTCTGATGTCAGAAAACAGAGTTTTAGCACGTCGAAATTTACAATTAATTTGCTTACAATTTAGAAGAACTAAATGGGCGAAGGCGTATATGGGTAATATGATTCTTCGCGGTTTGTCATGGGTAATGTAGCCGCTTAAAATTAATCATTTGTCAGTATTTTAAAGATATATTGGGTTTCCTTTCCCGTTGCTACGGCCCTGGGAAGTAATAAACCGAAAAACATTTACCGATCTACGATTTGTTAAATGTTATCCATGTAAATGCCGTGATTTTGTAAATCAGTTTATGATACTGTCCAGGGCATTTTTTAAGAATTCGTCAGTGGGGGGGGCATCTACAAAAAGGGACCATACTATACAGAGTGTGGAGCAATGATAGATGGTTTGTTGGTAACAAAACGTTTGGTGTGGTATCGCATTTAATAGTAGTGTGGGGGGTGGGAGAGCAGGGCCGTAGGAAGCTTCTTTCGTTTGGGGGCGCTGAAAGCGAGGGCCGAAGGCCCGAGGAAATTTTTAAATTTAGAGTCTCTGAAATGCCATTTCCTGGACTTTGGGGAAGATTTGACAGATTTCTGATTGTCAAAAAACAGCGTTTTTAGTATGTGGAAATTTAGAGTTCAGTAGTACTAAATGGGCGCAAGTGTATTTAATTAACGATATTTTGGATAAGTTGCAGGAAAGTATGGGTAATATCTTCATTCTTTGAAGTTTGTCATGGATTAAATGATAAAGGTCTGCATAATTTTGAAAAATGAATGATTATTAGCAAATTATTGGGGGGCTGCAGCCCCCCAGCCCTCCCCCCCCCCCGCGGTTGCTACGGCCCTGGAGAGGTCTGGGGTTTTCTCTCCCAGAAAATGTTTGTATTTTTCTACCCCTATGACTGCAATTCCCTGCATTTTCTAAAACAGATTTTTGGATATACAGCATTACATTATGCTGTAGATATAGACTGAACCTTCAGTTAAGTACTTGCATAGTATGTTTATGTAGATACCACAACTTGGCCGTCACTTAGGGAGCCAGCTTGATAAACTTAGAGTTCCCGACTCCCACGAAACGCCACCATGGTTAGCACAGAGCGGAAAAATTTTGAAAATTTTGCGTCTCTAAATCGTCGGAAATGGCATTTTCAAAGTCTTCTATACGTCTTTTGTTAGGCCCTTTCATTAATTCGTTCATTATGATTTGTGAGTCTATGATATCCACGAGTCAGGATGGATTATTACGAGAAATGTTATCAAAATATCGATTACAGATATTTGATTATATGTATATATGATTTCAAATACTTCTAGTTTCGAAATCAAATTGTTTTTTTTGGTGGGGGGTCAAAATTATCCCCCCCCCCCTTATAAAACACTTAGTTGAGGGCCTGTTGTCCCCTGCGGTCACTAACTTGTCCAACAACTCAAATCTATAGGGTCTGGGAAATGCAATCCACTGCCTGGGAAATGTTTAAAATCTAATAAGGTATTTATTAAACATAAAAGACAGGACATAAGATTCACAAAGCAAATTTCAGTTACTAGAATATCAAACCTCCCTTCTAAATTTCATGTTTTGCTTATATTTTAGAGAAAAGGGACTTTGACTGGGGGGGCCAAAATGGTTGAGTGGGGGGGCCACCATGGGGGCTGGGGGGGCTTTGCCCCCCCCCCCAGTTATATAGTTAAAAAATGCCCTGATACTGTCATACTGACAATACAATTTTATAATATTTTCTCTGTTTAATTAAACAACGAAAATTTTGTGATACTATTACTGCCGTAATTTTCCGAATGACCAACCTGATTTTCCGAATATTTTAGTTCTAAAAAAGTTGGGGGGGTTAACCACCCCCCCCCCCCAATACCCCCCTTCGCTTCGGCCCTGCCGTAGATTGACTAAATTTTTAGGCAAGTACTTACATGGTACCACATACCACGACAGCTAGGTGAGAAAACTGTCGTCGCTGACCAAAATTATTGCGGACGCTTTCTTTTTGCCAGCAAAAATTGTGAAAACAACAAAAACACAGATTTTGCTAGCCTATCTCTCGTACTGCAGTAGAGGTAAAATAAAAACAAGATAGCAGACGTAAACGTCAATGAAGACCACAATTACTTGTCGCAATCGGGAAATTAGCAGTCACAAGAATTATTCGCTGAAACATGGCTGAAAATTAAGTTTCTTGCAAAACGTGTGTTTTTTATGGCAAATAATCTCGAGCAGGAACGTAATGCACCTATCATTGTTTTCCCCCTGAGGGGGGGGTGCGGGCAACCCAGGGGACTTTGACCACACTATGAAGCACCAGGGAGGGGAATTTGACCTATGCATCAACTCCCAGAGTGGGGAAATTTTGACATCCGCCATCTTGAAAGTTTGCGCGGTTTTGACATTAAAAGGCCTGGCAACAAGTATGGCGGAGAAGCACGATCAAGTTTCATCGAAAAAGGTATTTTATAGCCTTTTATACACAGTGTCTCAATTTTTACCAAGTTTAAACCAGTATAGATTGTATGTTCGCATTGGAAAACATATGTGTGCCTTGTTATCTTGGGTCATTCCATTTATTATCCGCACCCCCCCTATGGATGAGCGGATTCCTACCGGTCAGATATTAGGACTTAGGGGATTCCTACTGGTCAGATATTGGGAATTAGCAGATTCCTTCGGCCCGATTCCTACCGGTCAGATATTGCCGTTGAGGTGTAGCATACTATATTGCCAAATATTTATTATGAGAATCATAATCATTCCATTTATTATCCTCACCCCCCCCCCCGGTCTGACATTGAGAATTAGCAGATTCCTACCGGTGAGATATTGGCAATTAGCAGATTCCTACCAGTGAGATATTGGCAATTAGCAGCATTCCTAGGGTTTAGATTGATACTGTTGATTCCAACAGGGTACTTCTCTGAAATCCGATTCCTACAGGTAACATTTTTACCAGAGCTCATCCATAGGGGGGGTGCGGATAATAAATGGAATGACCCCTTAGGAATATAGTGGGGAATTTTGACAGCCATTCCTTGCCCAACAGTGGGGATTTTGACGACAAAATTTTAAAAATGTCAAAATTCCCCTGGGTTGCCCCCCCCCCCCCCCCTCAGGGGGAAAACATTGATAGGTGCATAATATTGATGGCCATGGAATATTATACTTGAAATTTGCATTACATGCGTTTGTTGTCCAGAACAAAGTATTATTTGGTTTTTGAGTGATACTGTGCCCAAAAGATCATCGTCAAACTTCAGCCTGTGAGGTATTTTGCTAAGATTGCTTGTTTTTCACCTTAATTTTCTCATATATATACAGCTTGTGCCAACAAAATGTTATTAGGTCAGAAGATGTGCTTTTCTTTCTAGTTTTTGCTAATAGAACGAAAACTCGTCTAAAAAATGAAGAAAATACTGAATTTTGGCAACTTTTATGCATATCAGTGTAATTTGTACGAAAAAGGCGACTCAGAAAATGAGCATCAGATAAATATTTTGCCCTGTATTTTGCTATAATATTGGGGACCGGTCATATAGTAATTACTACCCCCTCTGTGGAGGATAAATGAAATTTCAAGTACATATTTCCATACCCTCCCAAAAACCTATGGAAAAATTTTCGTAACCCCCTTCAATGTAAGTGAAAATTTCCATACCCCCCCCTCCCCCCCTTCTATCATTAATTCCGTTTTAACATTTGTTTTGAAACTCTCCAGTTTGTGATAACTCCCCCACTTCTTGTAGTGGTAACCATATCCTCAACATTTTCCGCAGTCTCCGATTCGTCACCAGTTTTTTCTGATTCTGACATACTAGAGATGGGCTGAGAGTAAGATCAAACAGAAAAATTTGTTTTTGTTTTATTTCAAATAGAAAAAAATTGCTTCCATTCAATGTGACACTTCCTCATCAGGTTCATCAAGTTCTAATGCCGGTGTGAGCTTGCTAGCATTGACAATTCAGGTGTATCAGATTTGTACTCCAAAAGTTCAACGGATACTGAATCCTACTTATCATCTGACATTGAGTCAGACTAAAACATATACTTGTGTTGATTTAATAATTATAGTAAAGCAATTCTTTCCAAACTTCCAAACTGAGCACAAATACATTCAATATTCAACAATAGTTATAAAATGTAATTTTTTCCATACCTATAGTACTAAGATTTTGCATGGTACCCCCCATAGAGATTCTGTTGTTTTTTTCGTACCACCCTCAGAGGTTCTCTTTTTTTCGTACCCCCCAAAATATCCTCCACACCCATGGGCGTACCGGAAGGAAAAAATTAGGGGGGCGGAAAGAAAATTGCCCGACTTTTCGGGATTCTGCCCGACTAGTACCAAAAAATTTTTTCCGGAAAATTTATTTTGGCGACTTCCCCCCCCCCCGTCGCCAAAAAAATTTCGGTCAGTGTACCATTTTAGGGGTCAAAAAAATTTTCCGGACAACCAAAATTTTTCGGAACATAACACAAATTTTCGAAAAAACACATAATTTCCCAAAAAATTGACCTAATTTTAGACAAAATTGACTGAATTTGTCCCATTTTTTTTTTATTGCAAACCAAAATTGCCCGACTGTTGATCGAATATTGCCCGACTGCCCAAAAAACTGGGGGGGCGGCCGCCCCCCCCGCCCCCCCGCCCGGTACGCCTATGTCCACACCCCCTAGTAAATACTTTATGACCGGTCCCTTGATAGTTTTAATAATATTTTTAGGCAGTTGTCAAAGTATTTAAAAAACAGATAAACATAGCAATCAGATTTTTCTATGACCCTCATTTCGAAGCGTAAACTTTGTATTATTTTTAAAATTTTAGAAACACGAGTTTTGTCATGTTAGAGAAGCCTCACATATCGATATTGTCCATGAGAAGCGTCATATGGACGTTTCTCTGGAGACCCCCTCCCCGACTTAGAAACATCACACATAATTATCGATATTTTGTTTCTTATAGTAAACATAAGGTAATTTTCTACTATTTTCTATGGTCGGCGATGCTTCCGCGAGGAATATGTCTTCTTCTGCTGACATATGTTTTTTATACCTTTTATTAATATAATATGAACTTAAAAAATTCCAACGTTTCTTAAAACAACTTTTTTTGCATGAAATATTAACAATTTTAGTGCGTTTTTCTTGAAATTTGAAGGCGTATTTAATATAAATGTATAGAACAGGTATGGTAGCCTATTACGAATGCATAGACTGGTGTTTACGAATGCATAGACCGTCTGTTTACTTTTTTGGATATTCTGCAAAGATGATTCCGAAATGTTAAGGCTTTCAAAAAAAATATCGAATTTTCCCATGATGTTTTACAGAGAAACGTCACAGCTGCAAACCCCACCCCCAAACGAACATAATCGATATGTGAGGCTTCCCTTAAAGGTTGTGCCAACAAAATGTCGCTGTTTTACATTAAATTTCAAACCATGTTTAATTTTAGTCGGTGTTAAATTTCTTTGCTTTGTTAAAAGTGTATTATTGGTTCGAATTTCACGAAAAAATGTGATTTTATTGAAGCTATCGGACAACATTTTAAAAATTTTAAAAGGAAATTTTTTACTTTGTTTTGTTTTGCACTGAAATAATCGATATTAATAGTTTATATTGTAAAACATTGTGGCAATAGAAAAATCAAAGTATATATTACTGCAACATCTTTTGTCAGTTAATCCAATTTTGTGGTGATTGGTGACCCAAAACAGCCGCTGCAAAATTGTCTTTCGAAGGCCTCGTTCATGTTGTTTATGTAATTATGTTTGTTAAATCGACCAAGTGGAAGCACGCATATCTTCTTCTTCACGCTGAAACCCCGAGCAGTTTCGCGCATGCTCAGTCAATTTTCCCACCTGTTGGCCTCCATTTTGGGCAGTGCAGGTATTAACACTTTTATTTTTAAAGGGCATTCTACGAGGGCAGCTTCAACTTCTAAAGCAAGAGCTGGTGGGGTCTCCCTTGAGGAGGTTCTAAAGATGGCAGACTTGTCGGGACCTTCCTTTTTTATAAGATAGGGCCAGACGCAGATCCTTGAGATATTCCACATTGTAGCGGTTTGTTGTTAAAATTAACATTATCGATAATCACAAACTGCTTCCGGTCATGAAGATAGGATTCAAATCATTTCAGAGCTTGACCTTTAATCCCAAAACGATTTGAAAGTCTTGCAATGAGCAACATATGATCCAATGTATCAAATACAGCGGATATATCCAGCAATAACAGTGCTACATAGTTCTTCTTATCTATTTGGATGAGTATCGCCCGTATTCTAAAAGCTCACTCACACTCACACTCAATGAGTGGAGGTTCAGTCTGAGCTTCTTTTGAGTGTCAATGCTGTTTTTGAATAGCTGGAGGGTTAGTGTCGTACCTCGCTGTGTGCCTACTCACCCTCCAGCTATTTAAAAACAGCATTGACACTCAAGAAAAGCTCAGATTGAACCTTCACTCATTGAGTGTGAGTGTGAGTGAGCTTTTAGAATATACGGGCGTATGTCGTTCTGTACTTTGAGAAGTGCCGTTTCAGTACTGCATGTGGAGCTGGTAAAATGTCGAGTTCACTTGATTTGATTTGATTGAAAAGATGTCCAACCGTCATATCATTCATGATTTCAAATTGCCTGAGCTCGATGTTGCAAGGTCGTTCATCTGACCAGAGTTGTTGGCATGACAGACATCGTCTGATAATTCTTCCCGTATTGTAGTAATTTTCTCATGGACGAAATTAACAAAGTTATTAACAAGTTGAGTAGTAGTCGTGGTTTCTGTAGAATAGCGTTTTTCTGGTTTTCGGTACAACAGCTTATCAACAGTTTTAGAAAGGACTTTCTGATTGGATGAGTTTTCAGTATGAGGTTTTAGCATCTTCAATCCGATGTTGCTGTCTGTCGATATTGAGTCTACTGAGATGCACGCCAGCGGCGCTCAAGCTTTCTGTCTATTTCTGCGTTGTTTTTTGGCAGTGTCTATATCATCGTTGTACCACCTGGCTGATGGGCGAAGTGTGATCATACGTTCTTTGACTGGTGCATAATTGTCCAATATTTCATTTAATATATTGAAACTGTTAAAATTGATTGAGCGCAGTTTCCGATATTGAATTTTGGCTTGAAGCGATGGTGGTTTCTTCAGTCTTAGTTTGCAATGCACGACGAAGTGGTCTAGAGCATGGGATGATTGAAAATTACGTGACGTAAACACTTCTATTTCTAAGGGTTATTCAGGGTCGGTGCTCATTGAGAGATTCTAACTTACTGAAGCAGACAACAACTATCCGAACGCAAACCCTGGATGTTCTTCCTTTCTGTCGGTCGGATCAGTTATTATATAATACAAAAATACAAAAGAACCGTAAATATATAATACAAAAATACAAAAGAACAGTAACTCCGAATACATTTCGATTTATTGAATCGACGTTTAGATTAAATTGTGTCATCATCATCATCATGTAAACATATATAAATTCTTGTAAAATAAGTTAAGGGCAGGGGCGTCGGAAGCGGGAGAAGGGGGGGGGCGGCCTCCTCCCTCACTTTTTTAGTTGTGAGGGGGCCCTAAATGTCTTTGCCCCCTCCCCCCCCCCTCGCTTTTTAACAATGGTCAATAATAAACCACCAATCAGTTAATTGATATTATTAGTGGACAAAATAATTTGAGATATTTTATGACATTTCGTTACCTTTATTAATTAATAGAACTCTGTAAATCACCTTCTAAAGTGCAGGAAATGGCATTCGGAGACTCTAGTTTTAAAATTTTCCGGCGGCCGCTAAGTGTTCCCCCCCCCCCCCTTTTCCAGTGAGGTGGACACTAATTTATCAATATAGTTAATCATAAAACCACAAGCGTTAGACAAGACTTCTTGCTATACGAAATGTAATGGCACTAAATTTCACAGATTTTCAAGATTTTCAAAAAAATAGTCCTTAAAAAAGTTTTAAAAAAGTTTTAAAAAGCAAAAAAAGGTTAAAAAGTTAGATTTTTAAAAAAGTTTAAAAAATTTAAAAAGTTAAAAAGTTAGCACCAAAAAAAGATAAGAAGTAAAAAAGATAAAAGAATTTGTCCAACCATTTGTCCGAAACAAATAAAACTTAACGGATTACTATCGGCAGTGGGGATAGGCTTCTACACTGGATTATGCTCGGCAACTTTTGGCAACTTTTTGCATTTGGGGCAACTTTTTATGATATCAGCAACTTATAGCAACTTCCTTCAGGAAATGCATAATTTTTTATCAATATAGACCATGTAGATTTGAAAAATATAGACCATGTTGCTAATTTTATTTATAGAAAGATAATGAAATGCTTGATAGCATTAAATCCCTTGATCCATATTCTCTTCAAGCTCTTTTTCTTCTTTTTCTTGGTCATGCATATGAAAAATAGCACGACAAGGCTCCAAAATATTTCCTTATCCTTGGCCATTTGACAAACTTTTTAGCTTACCATTGCTTCTACAGCTTGGGAGATCCTATGGCAGTCAGCAGCTTGACATATTTGTAAACATCCATAACAACCCCCATAACTGCAAGTTACATTAATTTGCTAATTGTTGGCAGCTCAGACCAGTTTGCAAGCTCAGTTTATGACTGTTTATCAAACCCAACAATGGTGCATGCAGTTTGAAAGTATCACGAAAGTTCATGTGCCTAATAGTAATACACTATTATATAAATATTTATTATATAAAGTATAGTGCTTTACGTACTATTTAAAAAACGAGCGGGAGTGTTTTATTAGGTTTAAAGCCACGAGCGCGCAGCGCGAGTGGCTTTAGACCTAATAAAACACGACCCGCGAGTTTTTTAAATGACTTCAAAAACGTATGCATAATAAGTCAAATCTTTATATAAAAATTTTTATATAAAAATCTTTATATAGTTTGCATAACAATGGTCTTTTGTTAAAGTGTTCTTTAGCTGGTATAAAGACGTATGCACGTGACTAATTTCTTACTCAAGATTGGATAATTGCTTCATGAATTATTAATGAGTTTTGAAATCTCTTTCAAAAACTCATTAATAATCATAGAAAAATCAAAGAAAAATCATACAAAGAAAAATCATAAGCGTGTCGTGGTTTTATATGTGATTGAAAATCATGTTAATTTACATAAACTCTAGCTTTGATTTTCTCGGTTTAGACAAAGTTTATTTTAAAAATTACTTCGCCAATGAACTCGTATAAGATGAGTCGTTTTTGAAACCATTTAAAGCACTTGTAGTCGTGTTTTATCACATATAAAACACTCCGCTACGCGTCGTGTTTTATATGTGATAAAACACTCCTACGCGTGCTTTAAGCCTGGTTCATATCAGGGCGCTATAAAACACGGGCGCGGAAACGGCAACGACGCCCCTGATCTATGTGTGATGCGCGGACCCCCCCCCGTAGGTTTTTGTCTCAAATTCAAAATGGCGGACGAGTTAGGCGGGAATTTGTTTTTGGACGAAGAAGACGTCATTTCTACTGAACCAAGCTTAGATATTCCAGCACATTTTGACTGGATTTTTTTGAAAAACGGTCAAACTTTATTTCTTCAAGTTCTGAAGACTGTTGGTGTTCCAGAGAGTGAGACAATCGAGTCAAATGCCGCCAGGATAATGTCATCGAAGTGCGAAGAAAATATTAAAGTTGGAACTGACTTTTTGAAGCAGATGTCAACAAGTTTTTTGGTGTGTTATCAAAACGTTAAACAAATAAAATGCGCGAATCAAAAGATGATGAAGCTGGAGAAAAGTTTTTTGGACCTTTTTGATAATCCAGTTTTAAATTTAAAGTGGTCTTGCTTAGTACGTACGTGTGGTTTGCAAACATCTGATGGGACAAATATTCTTTTAAACCACGTTCTACAACACTTTTGGAGTTCGTTAGTTTTACATGGATCGCATGAACTGAGTGAACAAGGTGAAAATTCCAATTCTGTCCCTATAAATGCCAGCTCCACTGAACCTGAAGATATTGAGGTTCAGTCGGTGAGAGAGCATGCTGGTTGGGTTTTTAAGCGGGTCAGAGAAGAGTTCAATGGTGGACCTCAAATGTACAAAATTCCGGTATCAAAAACCGATAATACTGATGTAGAAGTGGATAAGTACTATTTACTTTCATTAATTGAACGTTTGGGGCATGATGTTTTGAGTCGACCTGGCAAATTTTTGTTTAATGCAATACCTGAAGTTGTTGAAGTTTTTCTGTACCTTCATAATACTGTTGAAAATATTGTCAAGAATCAGCTAGAAACACATGTTGACAAAGAAATTTTGAAGAATTGTTTAAAAGTATTGAATGAAGATATTCAACTACGTGAAATGTGGTTCAAAGTTTTGGGTAATGAAGATAATTTTAAGTTCAAGTCGGATTGTGTGTTGTTATTACATAGAGTTGTTGGAATGTTTGTAAAGTCAAAACAGCAAATCATCCGAGAACAACTCCAACTGAAACCAAGTAAACAAAGCTCATCATTGCGTCAGTCATTAAGTAACAAACAAAAATCAAACAAGACGCTCGAAAGAGCGTTGACTCGCTGGGGCTAATGGGTAGACTTGGGTCAAGTCCGTCTCTCAGCGCAAGCGGTCAAAAGCTAATGGGCTGCCTATAGTCACAGAATAGGAAGTTATACCAGAAGCGTAACTCGAGCAAATATTTGTCCGCGTTTTTACAAGCGATTCGTCATCAATCACGCCATCCTGGCTAGTACAACCGGCACTTTGTACCTACCAAATCCTGATAAAAACTTCCGGCTGTACTAGCCAGGATGGCGTGGCCTGACGTGAGCGAGTTAAAATTTTCGTGGACGTCAAACAATAAGGGAAACGACTAGAGTTACGCTTCTGGTATAACTTCCTATTCTGTGCTATAGTGATACACTTGTCATCGATCACAGTGATGGTACATTGGTACTACAGTCATATGGCCAATTGAAGAGTTAATTGTGATCTGTCCCCTGTTGCAAAATTGCGGTGTCCCACCGATGTGTCAAGTTTGGCACCGCTACCTGACAGCAGACGATTTGGGGGGAGGAGTTTGTTCCGAAACAAATGCTCCCATACCCTGGTTGCCAGAGGTTCTGTATCTTTCGCCTTATTCCCGCTCGTATATTTATTTTACGCGAGGCGAAGAGAACCTCTGGTGGCACGCGATACAAATCTCTCTTCTTTTGGTACAAAATTTGTACCAAGCACATGATTGGTTAGTTATAATTAGCAGTCACATGAAGTGATGCGATTGGCTAGACAAAAAAACCTGTTTATAAATCTCAGAGAACATGATGTAAACAAAATGCAGAAATAATACGAACGTACTAAAATGCTTTACTTGGTGTGGGTTTATATATTTGAGATTAACTTAGTTTGTTTCGCTATAAAACGATTTTCTGCGCTGGAGAAGACCTGCCATCGCGGCATGACTTGAGTTGACGGCATGACATGTTCAGTTACAGTATTAATATTTGTAAAATATATAGTGTTAGTCACTTGCTTTATATCGTTCAAGGGTTTAAATTTTGGTAATTCTTTGACTTTAATAGTTATTAATATGATTTATTTTGCCAATATTTTCCCGTTGTCTGTTAAGGACAACGTACATACTGGCTCCGTTGCACACATATATATAAATATTTATATATTTATATTCTTTCACTTTTGACTTTAGACGTTCCTAACGTTCGCTATTACAAACGGCATTCCACAAATTTAACAATCAGTATATAAGGTGGCTTTGTGCGAGAATAATCTACATGTTTCTAATGAATAACCTACATGTTTCTAATGAATAACCTACATGTTTGAGCTGCTTATTTTTAATATTTTACACA
>CACRXK020001451.1:21460-54319 GCA_902702795.2 Paramuricea clavata | reverse complement strand
GACGGGACTAATTACTGGGTAAAAATGGTGCTTACACTCGCAATATTTCGACAGCTGATTGCTCTCAAAGGTCTTTGAAAAGTCTTTGAAAATAGGCAGAAAAAATCTTTGAAAGTTTTTGGAATTTTTTGGACTTGGATACTACGAACCCTGCTCTACCTTAATGCATGAAATAGAGTTTCGCAGACCCTAAAAATAGAAAATTGTATAGAAGAAATGCCCCAAACGACCAATGATCACTCATTTCCAAACGACCAATGATCACTCCTAAAGCCTGATTTCTTTTAAATCACAGGAGTCGCGCAATCACAAGAATCATGGGGTTTTGGTCATGCGCAATCGTCAGAACACACGCCTTTCACTTCTGATATCGTGGATTCGATTCCCGTTGTGGACGTTTATATGATAGCCATGTGAAAAGAGTCAGTCAACGCTTTGCCGAAAGTCGTGGGTTTTCTCCGGTGCTCCGGTTTCCTCCCACAGGGAATGTTAACAGGGTTGGTTAGGATTGGCCCCCAAGCTGGGATTAGTCCTAAAAACTGACCCTTCCATCGTAGGTGTGCGCCGTGATCCATTGAACTAAAAATAACTGGAACGCCACGTTGACGCGGAAGTTTGAAGCTAAATTATACAAGGTCGTACACAGGCTTTAAAAGGCCCGTTTTGAAATAAAAGGCCCGTTTCCCTTTCGATTCACATATTGCAATGAAAACTTTCAAAACGGCATGCTTCGATCGCCCCCTGCATTGTTTCGCGAGTAAATCGCGCAGTAGAAACACGCGTGGAAGTGCGTGTCTGGGAGTCAAAACTGGCTTCATTTGGCTTCATAGGAGTCAAATTTTGGCTTCAAAATTTGCATGCGCAGTTTACTGAACGTAGCGTTCCAGTTATTTTTAGTTCAATGCCGTGATCAGTCATGATCAGGTGGCTGCCAGGGGCGCCCTTAGAAAGCCTTCGATTCGATCAGGATGAGCTGTGTCCGATCCTTCGCAATTCAGCTTAGCTCTCAGCTGCGAGTAAGGATAATAAGAACACCCTACTAAGAATCGGAGCAATCGCAGAAATCGCAACCAGCCAATTACTACGACTCTTGCGAAGCGATAATGGGCAATTTCAGCTATAGACTAAATTTTGATCTGGGCAAGAAGATCAAAATCCATCACCACAGCTAGAAAGAGCAAGTTAAAATGAGTGAAATTGCAAAGTTTGGTTGCGAAATGTTGTCAAATGAGGAAAATATAGCCCTACGAAATTTTGTATTAATTTGTATTACGCACGGAAAAATGCACCACATTTCGGCCGAAATGTGGTGCATTTTCCCGCGCGTAATACAAATTAATACAAAATTTGCAAATTTCGTAGGGCTATATTTTCCTTATTTTACAACATTTCGCAACCAACCTTTGCAATTTTACTAATTTTAACATGCTCTTTCTAGCTGTGGTGATGGATTTTGTTCTTCTTGCCTAGATCAAAATGTAGTCTCCTGCGGAAATCATCTATTGCGATATTACGATTCAGTGGAAACCAGGTACACCTACCTGTACAGACCAAATGAAAGTCATCACAGGCAAGCACAAGTTTCTTCTTTGTTGACTCTTTGTAAAACCAGCGCGGTATACATTTGTCAAGGAAAAGCTTCCCATTTCAAAGCGCATATATACTCCCAAACTATATGACCTATTTCAAAAAGCCATCTCAAACGTGGCGGTCCAGTGTAGGAAGCTGCCGTGGTTTGTGTCTGAACTACCTGAAAAATATATTTCATATGTGGATGTCAAATGTGAAGTATATTGATCTAGTCATAGGACTGGATCAAAATTAATTCAGTCCTTGGACTGGATCACCTCACCTTAAGTAGTGATTTATTCGTATGAGATGTTATTTCAAATCCTATTTCAAATCCTCGCACTGCATGGACTAGATTTCAAGTCTCGCATTTTGAACTTGAAATCCAGTCCTCATAGTCGGATTTGAAATATAAGCTGCCATGGTTTGTGTCTGTACTATATGACAGATTTGACTAGACTTACTGTATATGTTATTAAAAAAATGATATTATAGTAATCTCATATATAAAATAAGTTTTGTAAATTATACTATACACTTAGAAACCTTAGCAATAAATACTATAGAGATCAACTTTTTTTTAATTTAGTTTTAAATACTCAAATATAATCTCATAATGGTAGTGGTCAACTCGAAAGCTTCTGCTCCTTTGACCACTACGCACTCTTCATCTGTAAATACATATTATGAAATATAATGTAAATATATATATAGTATACTAGTAATACATACTCTTGTAAGAAAGAAATAAGTGCAAATAAAACTGATTCTGATTCTACTTGAAAAAGATCTCTTAAACGTGGTTGTCCACTGGACCACTAGGCACTACGTTTGAGATATCTTTTTCGGGTAGTTCAGACACAAACCACGGCAGCTTATTGTAGAATACTACCTACACTGGATCACCACGTTTGAGATATCTTTTTCAGGTAGTTCAGACACAAACCACGGCAGCTTATTGTAGAATACTACCTACACTGGACCACCACGTTTGAGATATCTTTTCAGGTAGTTCAGACACAAACCACAACAGCTTATTGTAGAATACTACCTACACTGGACCACCACGTTTGAGATATCTTTTCAGGTAGTTCAGACACAAACCACGACAGCTTATTGTAGAATACTACCTACACTGGACCACCACGTTTGAGATATCTTTTCAGGTAGTTCAGACACAAACCACGACAGCTTATTGTAGAATACTACCTCCACTGGACCACCACGTTTGAGATATCTTTTTCAGGTAGTTCAGACACAAACCACGACAGCTTATTGTAGAATACTACCTACACTGGACCACCACGTTTGAGATATCTTTTTCAGGTAGTTCAGACACAAACCACGACAGCTTATTGTAGAATACTACCTACACTGGACCACCACGTTTGAGATATCTTTTTCAGGTAGTTCAGACACAAACCACGGCAGCTTATTGTAGAATACTACCTACACTGGACCACCAAGTTTGAGATATCTTTTTCAGGTAGTTCAGACACAAACCACGGCAGCTTATTTGCAGAATACTACCTACACTGGACCACCACGTTTGTATACCTACACTGGACCACCACGGACTGTATTTCTTTTAAATTTTCTAACTTTTCTTTGAGTTTTAGCTAATTTGAATTTGAAAGGGTTCAATTTTGTTATACACACTGTACAGGCAGGGTGTAAAAAAAAAGTACATCCTTTCAAATTCAAATTAGCCATAACCTTTTAAATATTCGTTGCTCTGCAGCTAAGCTTATATCTTATGCAGACTGGAATAATGCTTAATTTAAATATTTTTCTTTGAGTTGTGCATTTGTTCATACAAATAGAAATTATCCTAAATTCCCATCTGCAGAAGACCATGTGTTTTCACGCATTCATTAATTCGAGAAATTATATGGCAGTCAAATTACTACAATACAGAGGGTGTATAAAAAAAGGAGACCTTTAAAAATCAAGCATATTGTTAAAATTTGAATGCCTTTTCAATTGCACATATGCTGAACCGTAGTGCGTGAAATATTGATGGGTGCATATATTAGAAAAAGGAGACCTTTCGAAATTGAAATAACGTTTAAACACAAGATTGTCTGCTCCTGGGAAAATCTGCCATGCATACTGTACGTAGATCGCATGTTTCGCACTCGTGGGCTTAGCAAAGTGCTCCAGGATTCAAATTATAACAATGGTTGATTTCTAAAAGCCATGTTACACGGTGCAATTTTTCTTGCAACTTTCAATGCAATTCTACTCTTGACAGATCTAAAATTGCCAAATACTAGTCTTCATTACAACCCGCTGATGTTTTCTCAACATATCGAAAATTCTTCACTGATTTCACTAATTAACATCTCTCAACAGTAGAATTGCATTGCAAGTTGCAAGAAAAATTGCACCGTGTAACATGGCCTTAAAGAAAAGGAAAAAAGGTTCTAATATATGCACTCCATCAGGTAGAAAAAGGTTCTAATATATGCACGCAATCAATATTTCACGCACCACGGTTTAGCATATGTGCAATTGAAAAGGCATTCAAATTTTAACAATATGCTTGATTTCTGAAGGTCTCCTTTTTTTATACACCCTGTAGATTACGGTTAATTTGAATTTGAAAGTGTGTACATTTTTTTGATACACCCTGTAGACCCTTTGCAGAATAAGTGAATAAAGAAAAGTGACATGGAGAACAGTGGGATTTTCAAAACAATGAAAAGACAATGGAACATTCTGATCACTGGATCATGACTGGATGACATGGAGAACAGTGGGATTTTCAAAACAATGAAAAGATAATGGAACATTCTGATCACTGGATCGTGACTGGATGACATGAAGAACAGTGGAATTTTCAAAACAATGAAAAGACAATGGAACATTCTGATCACTGGATCATGACTGGATGACATGAAGAACAGTGGGATTTTCAAAACAATGAAAAGACAATGGAACATTCTGATCACTGGATCATGACTGGACGACATGGAGAACAGTGGAATTTTCAAAACAATGAAAAGACAATGGAACATTCTGATCACTGGATCATGACTGGATGACATGAAGAACAGTGGAATTTTCAAAACAATGAAAAGACAATGGAACATTCTGATCACTGGATCATGACTGGATGACATGAAGAACAGTGGGATTTTCAAAACAATGAAAAGACAATGGAACATTCTGATCACTGGATCATGACTGGATGGCATGGAGAACAGTGGGATTGTCAAAACAATGAAAAGACAATGGAACATTTTGATCACTGGATCATGACAGGATGGCATGGAGAACAGTGGGATTTTCAAAACAATGAAAAGACAATGGAACATTCTGATCACTGGATCATGACTGGATGGCATGGAGAACAGTGGGATTTTCAAACAATGAAAAGACAATGGAACATTCTGATCACTGGATGTCAGTATTGTTGTGCTTCAGTATTGTAGTGCTATTCAACAATCTCATTGCAATAAGACACTCTCCCTTTCCTTCATAATTTTTTTATTTTCTGTTTCACTTTAGCCAACCACGATGGTTTGGTCGTATTCATCTCCAGTCATGGGAAGGCGAGAGGCTTTCAAACCGTTGACAAAAAAATCGTCGAAGTCGAGGAACTCACTTCGCGAGTCAACGGTAAACAGTGCAAAGCTCTGCGAGGAAAGCCGAAACTATTCTTTATTTCTGCCTGCCGTGGAACCAAATCAGATCCTGGGATTCAGCCGGGTGTTATCGACTCCGATGCAAACGGGGATGAGAAACTGGTACCCAAACTCCCAACCGAAGCGGATTTCTTGGTGTGTTATTCCACGACCAAGTATCATATATCCTACCGGAGATTTACCCTAGGGGTACAAAACTCCCCCGAGATGGGGACATGGTTGATCAGTTCACTTACCCAAGTTTTTGAGGAAAGAATGAATGACGAGGATGTTATGCAGATGTTAACACGTGTTAACGCAACCGTTGCCAACATGGCAAGTCGTGATGATCACGTGAATGGCATGAAGCAAATGCCTGTGCAGATGCACATGCTAAGGCATCGGGTCTTCTTTGGAAAGTGACATGTGATTGGTTGCCACGGTTACTAAAACTGATCTCAAATATTTGTAGAACTGGAGCATGATTATGCATTAACTAATTGTAATTTTGATAAGATGGACGCTACTGGGTCTTTTAGATATCAGTTGTCAGTGAAAATTTACGTCAATTGTAGTAGGATATTTTATAACATGTCAGTTCCAAATTGGAGATACTCCATCGATCAAAAATACGGCTTTAATATCAGCTCTAATAAATGTTTGCAGTAATATAGTTTAATATCTTTAATATCCCCCAAACGCCAAAGAATACTTTGGCTACAATCTTCATATAATTCCACCAACTATTTCCCAGTGCAAAACAATGACGTAATACTGTTTTCTGTAAAATAGGCTAACAATAAGATTCTACCGTACAATTCGGAAAGAACAGCGCCTTTAAAGTATCTCACTATAATCACCCCGAAATTAGATTCATTGCATAAATGCTAAAGTATTCAAAACAATGAGTAACTGGATGGCATGGAGAACAGTGGGATTTTCAAAACAATGAAAAGACAATGGAACATTCCGATCACTGAATCATGACTGGATGACATGGAGAACAGTGGGATTTTCAAAACAATGAAAAGACAATGGAACATTCTGATCACTGAATCATGACTGGATGACATGGAGAACAGTGGGATTTTCAAAACAATGAAAAGACAATGCAACATTCCGATCACTGGATCATGACTGGATGACATGGAGAACAGTGGGATTTTCAAAACAATGAAAAGACAATGGAACATTCCGATCACTGAATCATGACTGGATGACATGGAGAACAGTGGGATTTTCAAAATAATGAAAAGACAATGGAACATTCCGATCACTGGATCATGACTGGATGACAGAGAGAACAGTGGGATTTTCAAAACAATGAAAAGACAATGGAACATTCCAATAGCTGAAGCATGACTGGATGGCATAGAGAACAGTGGGATTTTCAAAACAATGGAACATTCCGATCACTGAATCGTGAATGGATGACACTGTTGTTACGCCAAGTGTTGAAAGCCTGGTTGAAAGTGTTATACAAGGCCACAAGGGCAGTCTGAGAAGTAATGGTAAAGAAAATGTGTTCGGTCTTTAATAGGCATCCGTTACTTTCCGAATTCTACGGTAACTGTATGAACCACATCGTATCCTAATTTCAAAACCAGCAACGTCACATTTTGAGCAAGGAAGAGCTCACATTAAATTTCATTCCAAGTGGACCAATACATGTTTATTTGTAACTAAAGATTCTAGTTTCATCCGTGACAGGTTGTCCCGACATAGCTTCCCCAAGATCCTCACTGAGCTCGGCTACTTTCGCAGGTTTGTCATAATACGTGACCGCCTGGGCCATAGCGTGGGCACGCTTCGTGGGGTTGCCGCTCTTGAATATGCCTGAGCCCACGAACACTCCGTCCACACCAAGCTGCATGAGTAATGACACATCCGCTGGCGTCGCTACGAAGAAATGACACTTGCATAAGATTTAGTGATACTTTGATAATTGAAGATAAGATACCGTAAACCTCCAAATATAAGTCTCCCCCCTCCCGAATATAAGCTCGCGTGCATAAGCCCACCACTAACGCTCAGGCCATTCCCAATATAAGCCCCCCCCCTCCCGAATATAAGCCCCCCCTCCCGAATATAAGCCTCTCCGTGCATAAACCCATGGGATTATAATTGGACAGGTATTTATTAACGCAGTGATGGGATCCCAACAGCTCAGACGAGTGACATTAGGGCCATTTATACGGAACAAAATAAGACGCGACTTACATAAGACGCGACTTAGGTAAGACGCGAGTTTGTCGTATAAAAGGTACAAAATTCTTATGTAAGACGCGTCTTGGATAAGACGCGTCTTACATAAGAACAGGTCTTTTAGCTGTTCTTATTTAAGTCGCGTCTTAAATAAGAAATTTTGGACAAAAAGTCTAACTACACATGCCAGAAACTTGAAACAACGTAAAATTTAATGCCTTGCATATTAAAACAAAAACAACCAAAACAACATTATAGCTATAGCAAATAAATAAGACCAAAGCCGTAGAGAACCATTTATGCGATAACTCCACTTATTTAAGTCGCGTCTTGTGTTAGTCGCGACTTATTTTGTCACGTATAAATGGCCCTAATAATTACATTACAGTATTATATGTTAACCAACTTTTTATTTGTTTTGTATAAATACTAAGGTGATTTTAATGAAGGTGTAATTGGGTAAATATTAGGATTTGGTGCAACACTCGACATGACAACTAATCCTTATACAATTAACTATGTCAAGTGTATAGGTGCTCAAATCCTAAAGAAAAATATGGACTCTGTGGATCACTACCTTACCTCTCATATTGATCACTGCAGAAATAAGCCAAAGACTTAGCCAAAATTATTTAATATTTCATCTCGTGGTTCACGCCATATTTGATAAAAGAGGGTATAGGGCAACTTGAGAACAAGATTGTATCGAGTTTCTCACTCACCGGTGAGCGAATTTCCCAACAGGGCCAGAAAATCTAACCATTTACTTATGTCAATGTAAAGGTACTAGCTCTTTTTCTTCAATTATTTTAAGACCTTGAGTAGAGGTCCGACCAAGAATTGAACCCGGCTCTCCTAGCTTGAAACGCAAGCGTGGCGACTACATATGGTCAACTACTCACTGCTTGCTAGGAACCGATCCTGTTTTCTCGCGGCGAATTTGTCACTAACCTAACCAATCACAGTGCTGAAATATGTCTTCCGCATGAATAAAATTCGCCCAGTAGAAGACGGGCTTCAGGCCCCGTTTAAATGACCGAAGAGCATTGTTTGTTTAGGTCATACTGTCTTCCATATAGTAGCTGTTCACATGATATCAGGTTGAGAAATTGCTAATATTGGTTACAAGACATTGCGCTAGCTAGGTCACACAAATCACACCATATCACACTTACCCAGACCTCCAGCGGCGAAGTTGACGACGGGCAATCGTCCTAATTCAGCGGTCTTCTTAAGCAGTTGGTGTGAAACTTGAAGCTCCTTAGCATAAGCATACAGTTCAGTAGCGTCCATTGATTGGGCTCGTTTGATTTCGCTGTTGATCTGTCTAGCATGCCTCACCGCCTCGGCTACGTCACCTGAACGGGAGTAAGATATACACGGTAAGTATTTATGAGTAGTATACATGGAACGTCCGTATACAGGACACATTCGGACCAAAATATGTTGGTGTTTGCTGTCTCTAGAGATTTGGTGATAGTAGTTAGATAAGAGAAACATGGATTTTTATACAAACTGCCTCTTATTTGCGGAGTTTGATCTGGCCTGAATTTCAGGCAGTCTACTGTACTTGCAAGAAGGGAACCCGAAAGGCGGACTGCATAGACTGCAGTGCCAATCTTTAGAACCCATGAAACTGCAGTGCGAATATTTAAGGCTACGCGGTTTACACTATACTGGATAGTTCTCCGTAGCGGCACGAAAAAGCACCTATCTGATACGGGAATGTACAAGCTGAGAACAGGCTTCAGAAGCTGAGCGAAACAACATCTCTCCGTTGCAATAATTCCTCTAAAAAATATGCCCGGCGACGGTGGGAATCGAACCTACGACCTTTGGAATACTAGCCCAATGCTCTGCCAACTGAGCTACGTGGTCAGGTCGGTTCGAGTAAGTGATATTTCGGAACAGAATCTAGTTCCTTCGATACCAATGTAATCTATAGTAATATGATTTTTTTGTGTTGGTGTTGTGCACTCAGGTGAATATGATGTTTGTGATGTTACTCGTAGGTTCGATTCCCACCGTGGCCAGGCATATTTTTCAAGCTCGCCCGGTGTGGATATACACTCAGAGTAACACCACAAACATCATATTCACCTGAGTGCACAATACCAACACAGAAAAAAAATTCCTCTAAAAATAGCGTTCCTAAATGGTACGGATAGACAAATGCTACGTTTTTTCACATCGCTATGGAAAGCTATCCATGAGTACAGTCACTACTACAGTGGAAACGTAGCCTGAGGTTGTTTGTACTGATGCATGCAAGTCAGTTTTGCTTCCATTGTCATTGTTTGGAGGTGTTTGAACATTGTTTCGAGGCTTCAAATAAAGGATTTGAATAAAAACATTGGGGACCTGACTCACTGTCAGTTAGGATATACAGAGCCCCCCCTGGTAGGGGACTCCGATGTTGACCTTCCTTTTGGCATATAAAACTTCAATAAATTACAAAATGTTTCCATACCTGTGCCAGCTTCGCCTTTGGTTCGTATCATGGCCGCTCCTTCGTCTATCCTTCTCAAAGCTTCGCCCAAGTTTCGAGCACCGCATACGAAGGGAATTTTAAATGGATGTTTGTTGATGTGATGCGTGTAGTCGGCTGGAGTTAAAACTGAGATATGGAAAAGTATTAGCTATGATTCAATGAACAAGAGGCATCATGCTAACCACATCAGTTACTCATAGTCTGCTTTCATATAGTGATTGTATTACCTTCTGACTCATCAATCATGTCCACCCCTATCTCCTGCAGGATCTGAGCCTCGGCAAAATGCCCAATGCGAGCCTTCGCCATGACTGGGATCGTTACTGCGGCCATGATTTCTTTGATCATCTACAGACAGGAAAGTATTTTGAGAGAGTGTGGATCTTATCTGGAACAACCCATTTTCCTCAATATTTGACAACTGCTGAATTCATAAATGCACGTAAACTATATGGATTGTCCCTTAAACATTATTTCTTGCTACCTTAGGATCTGACATTCTTGCAACTCCGCCCTGTTTTCGAATGTCTGCTGGCACTCGCTCTAATGCCATCACTGCACACGCCTACACCAAAACCAAATATTGATTGTTAGTTTTTTATAAAATTTTTATATGTATATAGCATATATGTAATCCAATTGACATCACAAGTGCAGTTTGTCCAAATAAATTAAGTCAACTTTCACATTGAACTAAGATCTCTTAGGTTACATTTACAATGTACCAGATTGCTTTCGGTAGCGATGTGAAAAAAACCTATCTGTACTTTTTGGGGGTGAACCATCAGAAAAGTGATGGGGGGGGGGGGGCTTTTTTAACTTGTACGAATATTTTTTTTAAATTTTTCGCTTGTGTTGATAATTTTTTTAATATACCTTGCACAATTTTTTTTTATTTCAACTTATAATTTTCCCTATTGAGAAGTCTCTGCACAAATTTTTTTTTCAAACTTTTTTGTTTCGCTCAGCTTCAGAAATGTGTACATACCGTATTGGATAGGTGCTTTTTCGTGCCACTACAGAAAGCTGTTCTAGATCTGTATGGTGTGAACATAGCATAATGATATACTACATGGCTAGCATGTGTAGAGCAACATCTGAAGCAGTCATCTACCTACCCCGGCAGCTTCTGCAATTTTTGCCTGTTCAGCATTCACGACATCCATGACAATGCCACCTTTTGCCATTTGAGCCAAACCGGACTTCACTTTGAATGTTCCTAGGAAGTTTAGACAGTGGTCAGCACATGCACCTTTCTTCTCTCTGACTGGGGTGTAATTGTTGTAATGTGTCATTCCAGAAAACACCCACGCCTCACCCTACCCCTTTCAGATGCCACCATACACATCGACAACATCCACACCTAACAACATCATTGTCAAAAACATCCAAACACCCTCTACCCCTTTTGAACATCCTAAAACATTTTGCTATAGAAGTAGATTTTGTCTCTCTTCCTCCGGATGTTCAGCCGAAATTTCCTCTGTAGGGGAGTGTGGATCTTTTCTGGAATTACCCGACATGCAATTGTCTGATCATAATGTCACTTCATTTACATGTGAGAAGAGCGGTTCAAGTTCGACAAATTATACTGCAGTTTTTTTTCCAGCCATTTCCTCCCGTAGTCAAGGCTGCCAAGAGATTTTGCATTTTACCTGTCTGGTGGAGCACGTCAGTCTTAACATGTTCTTTCTTGATGTTACTCTTTGACAGATTAGTGACATTGTCCACTTCGACACCGTTATCTTAAAACGATGTAAAATTATAGGATTAGAAAAAGTAGAGTAACAGGTAGAATACACAGGGTACAGTATGTTAGGGTGAGACGTTAAACAAGAAACATTTTTGATACGGTAACACAAACACCAACTTTGCTTGAAATCAAGGACGGTATAGTCAATGCAGTTTCACAAAAAACACTTACAGAAGTCTGACTTACGATTTTGGTATAACCGTTGCAATACTGTTGCCATGGTCCTAGGCTCTCGTAAGAGCGCATGGTCCTAAATGGCTCTCGTAACTCGTAAGAGCACTAGTTAAGAACATGACAAATGAATTTGATAACAAATCAGTGTGAATCATTACTTGGCGGCTGTTACGCTCTTTTGGCCGAGTTAGATTTCTGTTAAATGCTTATTCTGTGGTTCCACATTTGTGATCTAAACAAGAATGGCCGTCTCCATCACTCGCCATTTATAATGGTTGCTTTCGGACTTCCGGTTGCCATACAATATTGTTGTCAAAAACATCACTTGCTAAGCTCTCTGTTAATGGGACAGATGGAAAAATTTGCAAATTGCCCTGAAGAGGTTTTCTGCATCTTTTGTACACCCAGTTTTGCATTCCTAGTTTTTAAATCCTCACACAGCTACGGTAAATCACATCAAAATTGTGCGTCTAAGCAAAATACCTAGCCACCAAGATCTTGTTTGCACAATAGATTAACCTTCCAATCATATTGGCAAGCGAGGCAAAGGCTAGAATAAGCTAGTACACAATTTATAGTACAAATACAAGGTACAAATATTGGGCGCCGGATACAGAACGTTGATTCACTGATTCACTGATTTGGCATAAAAAATTTTAAATGCATTCTTAGCAGCAAAATTTCATGAGCTGTTATTTTATTAAACTTTGCGAATATAGATAATTCCATATAAAAACATATTAATTCACGCGAACTAGTGCTAATTTGAGACAATTTAAAACCAATCGTAGTCTAGACTACAAAAGTATAAATCTGTCTAGAATTTATATATATTTTTGCAAAGCCTTTCGACGTTTTATAAACCATACAAAAAGTCAACATTACATGATATACTCACGGTTTTGCATGTTTGTTGCAGCTTTTTAGACACAAAATCCTTTAGATGCTTCTTGAGATGAAAGGCAAAAGCCACACTACAGGAGAGACGATTGACCTTTGCAGGTGTTTATAGTGCGTCGCTCGAGGTGTACATGTCATCAGATTATCACCCTGTTTAATACGTCAGACTTAAGTGTATTACTGGGCTCTATGGAGGACAGGGAAGTATTTTTAACAGAAATTAAAACGTCAATGAAATAGATTCAACGTTGGTTTAGTTATATTTTTAGGTTTGAAAAAGCAATGACGCATAATGAAAAACAAGAAATACGTTTTAATATCGTAGGTTTGAAGGGCTCACGCAGAGGAAAAAGCGGCAAATTCGGAAATGTCGTCAGAACGATATAATATTGCTTCGGGTTTTGTTACATATGAAAGAATAACATTGAAAGAATAAGGTCATTTTACGAAATTTACGCAAATATTGCATCATTTTAATATTTGAAACAAAGAGTTTTACTTTGGAGGGAAATTTTATATTCGGAAAATGCCATTCGAGATGGAAGTATTAAACTGTCAGTTTAACTTTTTCCAAAGGGATTTTGAGAAAAATTGAAAACTAGACAATATCTAATGCACTATTTAAACTCTGTCTGTTTAGCTATTAGCCAGAGGCTATTAGCAGCACATTTAGTTTTTAAGTTCTGGACAACTAATATTTCTCATTATTAGACAAGGAAATTTTGGGAAAGGAAGTTCTATTTTGACACAAAGGAAGCACCAACGTTATTATACATTATAAATGTCACAAATTATTTTATATTTTTCAACATTTTTGAGAATTTTTCACATGCAACTACAGTAAAATCGTTGGGTGTTTTTTATTCTCGTACAAAAATGGACTTTACAATCGGCATCCTTGGCATACAGGGTGGTTTTTCTGAGCATGAATGTGCTCTACGAAAATGCCTCAAACAAAATGGTGGTGTGTTTGAGGATATTAATCTAAAAGTACATAGAGTGACCCAGGCCTCGGATGTTCCGGGTTTGGATGGCTTGGTTATCCCCGGGGGTGAAAGTTCGGTTACATCTCGGATCTTGGACGATGCGATCATGGATGAATTATGCACGTGGGCAAATGACGATAAACATATTTTGTTTGGAACGTGTGCAGGCTTGATAGTATTGTCCAAGAATATCGAGAATTCTATGGCGGGGCAACAGCGACGCCTTTCAAAGGTAAAGGGGTCTACCCTTGGTTACTTTATACAATGCGACCTAACCCACTACACACACAAAAATCGCACATCTTGTAGCAAGTCTGCCAACAAGTTGTGTTCGCACTGCTTGTCCCAAGTTGTCAACAAGTTTGCATGGAACAAGCTGTTAACAACTTGTAACAACCTTGTTGATATTATCAGACTTGTTGCAAAGTTGTTCCAACAAGTCCGATACAGTCATGATATAACAATATTGTTACAATCTTGTGTCGTCAGCCTTGTAACATTCTTGTTATGTCATGACTGTATCAGAATTGTTAGAACAACATTGTAACAAGTTTGATAATGCCATCAAGCTTGTTACAAGATGTTACCAGCTTGCTTCAACTGGGAATGTGAACACAATGTTACAACTGGGAATGTGAACACAAGTTGTCGACAGCTTGTGAACAGATTTGTAATAACTTGTTTGCAGACCTGTAAGTTTTTATGTGGGTAGGTTGCATTGTGCTCCAATGCACCATACTTAGATTAAAGTATAAATTACAAGTCATTGATGCCATGGTTGATGTAAAATCCATCTAAAATGTACATTTGTATTTCTGTAGCTGGCAAAACTTGACATTACAACAAGTCGAAATTACTTTGGTCGGCAACTAAACAGCTTTGAAGGTCAAATCCACATCAAGGACAAAGAAGTTTCCGAGTTGCACACTGGCAAAAATGACGCACCCGACGTATGTAATGGAGTGTTTATCCGAGCCCCAGGAATCGTGTCGATAAACAGTCCGACTGTTAAAACATTAGCAACCATACAAGTCGGAGAGAAAGAAGTCATTGTTGGCGTACAAGATAAGAACTGTATTGCATTAGCATTTCATCCCGAATTGACAGACGATATCAGATGGCATGCTTATTTCTTAACTATGATCATTAAGAGAAATTCAAAGCAGTGAATTGCACAGTAGATGTAGACATAATGTACATTTTTGGAATATGGTGAAGTGAATTAACATAATAAAGCCAAGATGTCTTTATAAAAAAAATTAAAGTAAACCTCACAAATTTACACAGTCATGCAAAATTATATAACAGGGTAGTCAAAAATTTGAATCGGAAAATTCTTGATAAATATGATCAACAAGACAACAACATGTATAGTTGATATTGATATAAATAACAAATTATTTCATAATAGTGTTAAGCTACAGTTTGCATTTTGTCTTGTTACAGGCAATAAAATGAGTAAAAACATTGTGGACTAGTGTAACAGACAGTATATATACCATTACCTTATGTTGACCTGTTTTGAAACTGTAGTTCAGATTTTTATAAAACTATTGTTCCAAAAGCTTTTGTGAAATTTAATGCCCTTTTTCTATTTTCACCTATCCAGATCACAAAAATAAAGTCTCACAAAGTTTTGCCTCGAAAAAATCGTGAAATTAAGTATGTGCTAAAATAAGTATGAATAAGGTGGTACAATAGTCTTATCTGAATAAAGCCCCGTTTACACTACGCTCAATTTTTGGTACGGCACGGATAAAATTGGTACCCGTACCACTTTTTTGGGTTCTTGGACTACCTATTTAGCTAAGCCCTGTTTACACTACGCTCAATTCTTGGTACCGTACCACTTTTTGTGGTAAAAGTGGTACTGGTACCAATTTTATCTGTGCCGTACCAGAAATTGAGCGTAGTGTAAACAGGGCTTAATTAAGTAAATAGACTGGTGATAGCCTATTGAAGGGAAGATGGCTGTGAAACTCATTAGAATAACAATGTAACTCATCTGTGTTAGTCAACGTTTATTCATAAATCTGATCCTTCACCGTCACGTGCGTATTGTATTTTTGCCCAAGTAACCTGAACTAACCAATAGCAATGTTTTAGAAAAGTTACCTATCCATGACTCAAACAATAGATTGGAAATTGCTATTGGTGGGCTGTTTGGTAAAAATACAATACACACGTGACGGCGAAGTTCCAGATTTATGAATAAACGTTGACTACTAACATAGATGAGTTATATTGTTATTCTAATGAGTTTCACAGCCATCTTCCCTTCGATAGGCTATGGACTGATCTATATGTAGACTTTCCAAAGTCCATTACTGTAGGTTATAATACTGCTATCATTCTACTGGGTGACTTGTGCAAGACTGGGCAATATATTCAGACAAAACCACATTAATTGTTTTGGCCTCACTGAACTATCGTTGACACTGGTTCATAGACTCTAAGTTTTGCATCAAGCAGTTTCCCATAAAGAAAATTATATGGATGACAATATTTGGTCTTCGCATTGTTACAATCAACCAGTTCCTTCCCCTCATTGGCCCATTTAAATATGGATCCTTCGAGATTACACAGTTCCGATGTTATATCAATTTTTTGCATTTCTTTCAATATTTTAAATTCAGGGTAGAGTTTTTGCACCATGTTTGACGAACGATACCCGACAGAGCAGTAACACAATATTTGCACATGATGGTCGGTAATATCTGAAATGTAAGACAATGGAAATCAGCACCGTATAATTTGCCTGGATACCGTGGAAATAAATGTCCAAATTTCATATCGAAATGCAGTTTTGCCTGAAAGAAGTGTCATGTTTGCAATCAAAATTTCATATCATCATAGTGTTGTATTTTCGAACAAAATACGATCCAAATATGTAAAATTTGGTCCGATTCTGATTGGATTCGGACACCTCTACTAGGGAGCCAGCCACCTTAACTTACTTTCTAAACATTGTTTGATCTTTGTCATAACCTGATCAACCGGTTCATCGGGTTTGACTCGTATTGCATTCGGCAAATGACTGACATCATACTCGTCTTGTTCTCGAACATCCTGCACAAAGGTGGAATAATAATTAGATTTATTTTCCTTGATTTTAATAGTAATAGAGAGAATATAATACTTTTGACGTTTTCAAAGACACATGCAATCAAATGGAATGGTTTTGGATTGAATTGTTTTAAGGGTGGGTTTAACCAAGCTCTATTGTGCAGCTCTATCTGAAATATACGCTTGAAAACACTGGATTAAAAAATAGTCTAAAATAATGTTGAAAAGCTCTGAATCTCAGATTTCAGATTTTTTCAGATTTTTAATGATTTGCAATATATACAAAAAAAAAGAATTCAAGAACGTCATTACAAAAATAGTTAAAATTACTTATTATAATAGAATAAATGATGACTTGGTTAAATTATGCCCAGTAGTCAAAGTAGCAAGAAGCTTTCGAGTTGACTACTGTCTATGTGAGATTTTTCAGTGTATTTGAGCTAAGAATATTAGAAAAAAAAAACACACACAAAAATATTTGAAGGGATGATGATGTATGCAGATCCATAGACCATACTAGGAATATATGCAAATAGAAATACAAATTAGCCATTCCGAAGTTGATGAGAGGACCGGGACAAGTGTCAAAAAGTGCCCAAATTAAGAAATGAACCAACCCACCAAAAAGACCACCCCAAAATTAGCAAGCATACAAAGTTTGAAGACGTTCACATGAACGGTCAGCACTTGTTTCCAACCACCAAACTGACATGACGTCATTTTCAGAAGATTGAAGAGGTGTTAAATGGCTATGTAACTAGCCCAAACCCTACCCCTACTCTAACCCCTAACCCTAACCGCAACACTAACTCTAACCCTAACCAAATTAATTAAAAAATCCAAAAAGAAACAACTTTAGAAATTGATCAAATGATGTAATGTCAGTTTGGTAGATGGAAACAAGTGAAAACCCACATGAACACCCTTCGAACAACAAGCTTTCGAAAATTGTGAAACTACTGATTAAAAGATTGTTTTTGGGACGCACGTCAGAAAATCCCAAACAAATCCTTCACCATAAAAGTTGACCACAACATTCTTTTTTACTCACAGATGTTGCCAAGCAACATTTGTTAGTCTTTGTGGTTACTTGAGTCACTCAAGTTTAGTTGAGTGTTTAATAATAAAAATGAAGACGTCTTTTTTATTTTTTGGCACCCTATTACTTACCAACAAAATAAGGTTTTTATATTTATTTCCTTCTATGAACTTCGCAAGCTCACCAGTGTCCATTTGTTTAACGCTCGGAAAAGCATTCCTAATACCAAAAAGAGCAACTCGCATCGAGATAGATTTATCTTCGGAATCTTCTCCCCTCGTCGCCGCCATCTTGGCCGAGCTGCATCGCAATATTGGTGGACTGGGCTCTGTAAATGATTGACCAATCACCATTCTCCAATCTCTCCCAGAGCATTCCCGTTCGCAGGTTAGACAATCTCAAGATATATTTTTATCCCAAATTATGACGTCATAACATGGTGGTTAACGCACAGGTTTGCTAGGAATTTCGTGCAGGTGTGTGATTTTCTTAGCCCCCTTTGATTCCCTAATTCCTATCATGCCATCGTAATAAAATGCCCAAACCATTTTGCTGTTGCTTAATTCCATTTCTTTTCTCCCTTAGAGATTCCTTTCAAGTTTTTCTATGTTATATAACTGCGCAAATGATATTTAGTTCAACTGATACAATAAGACAATGACTTAACCACTGATTGCGTGGTTAACAAAGAGTCGCTGAAGCTATACAAATGCAAAATAACGGCAAATTCTTTCACTCTGCCCAGCATATCGCAGCATATCACATCGGTGTCCTCACTTGCCGGTTCCAGTCGGGCGTTGCTTTTGTGGCACAGAAAATCGCCATCGAAGTTCCGAGCGTGGTTTATATTTGGATTCATTTGATATTGGCAGGTATGTCGTTGTCAGTAAAATTACTGTAACATTGTGAACTTGACTGCTGTCGTTATGTCAGTTATGTAGTTAGAGGTTTAATTGTGCAAAACGACGCAAGGTATAAACGTTATCAGCATCCCTAAATATATTTCGATAGATTAGTTAGTGATAGATGGTTTATTAAAACTACACATTGGAGCTGTTGAATTGCGTGAAAGATCACAATCCAAGGTATATACAATTTAAAAATAAATACAAATTAGGAAGATTTACAATTTAGATTAAGAAGTTTAACAGACGAAGGAATAAAAGTGTTTAAAAATTTGTTTGTGTTTGATATTTGTGGTGTTACTCTGAGTGTATATCCACACCGGGCGAGCTTGAAAAATATGCCCGGCCACGGTGGAATTCGAACCTACGACCTTTGGAATATTGTTTGCGGTTAATCGGCAGAAACACAAGACTGGCTTAAGGTTATGTTGCTTATAGCCGCTTATACTTTGTCAAATTTCCGCGGACCGCTTTGTGTCATTTGGCCATGGTTAAAAGCTTGAGATTCATCAAATTCAGTACATTTGAAAATTTTTATACCTTGCATCAATGAATTTGGATACTGCTTGCAGTAGAATATCTACTTGTCAAGATTATCGATTCAATAAACGGTAGGATGCCAGATTTTCGGGGTGGACGTTTCAAGTTGCTAGAATCCTGGTGGGTAGTATGGCGAAAATTTCAAATTTTAAGCGAAGCAAGTTCTGTATTCGATTGTTCAAATCATCCATTTACTGTGACGCAAAATCTGCGCATTTCTCACAGAAAATATCCGCGTAAAAGAACGCGTTCAGTAGGTTAAGAATGACCAAGAACCACTCTGGCTGCATAGGCGTCGAAAGATCGATAAGTGGGGGGGGACATATATTCGTGTTCACAGACTTAAAAACAATCTACTTCAAAATAAATTAATAATGCAGAACACGAATATATGAATATGGTCCCCCCCCACTTATCGATCTTTCGACGCCTATGTCTAGCTGACAAATGAGGCTGGTTCCTTAAAACCTTTAGAATACATGCTTTAAGGGCACTAAGTATAAGGGAGCCAGGCAGGTATACTCGGCAGGTATACCCTGGTTGGCGCGGGGGTTTTTTCTGTAACTATAGCAGTGACCAAAATCTATTTTTGCCATCTTAGCGACTAAATTCTCGACACCGAAGGATTCAATTGCATGACTTTTTTGAAAACCAACCGATATGGCGATATAACTATACTGTTGTAGAAAAATCAAGAAAATGCCTGTAGCAAAAATGTTTTAAAGTATTGTTAACAGGATTGTTAATTAAATCATTTATACAACTATAGCGGTCATACAAATCGATGTAATAAGATTTACGTATAGATAACAAAACGCCAGGACATTAGCCGCCTAACTCGCTATGCATGCATGCCTATAAACACTGATAAAAAAGCTAATCCGTAATTACCGCTTCTTTTTATTCATTGGATTTTGAAAGGATCGGCAATAGGTGGCTTTCCGCTTTAAATGCACAAAAGAATCTCATTAGAATATCATTATACTTGGATTTTTTTTGTGTTGGTGTAATGTACTCAGGTGAATATGATGCTTGTGATGTTACTCTGAGTGTACATCCACACCGGGCAAGCTTGAAAAATATGCCTGGCCACGGTGCGAATCAAACCTACGACCTTTGGAAAACTAGCCCAATGCTGTACCAACTGATATTTCGGAACTGAGTCTAGTTCCTTCGATATATCAATGCAATCTAGTGATCATGGTCGTAGGTTCGATTCCCACCGTGGCCAAGCATATTTTTCAAGCTTGCCCGGTGTGGATATACACTCAGAGTAACATCACAAGCATACTTGTCATCCCTCTGCTTTTGTGTTAAAAATCCGTAGAATTGTTTGAAAGCCATCTACTCAAATTAATTAACGACTTTCGCAACGGCCAGCTGTTTTTCTCACATAGTTCAATAATGCTTTTCTGTTGCTTTTCCCTTCGAAAAGGCTAGCGCTTCCCGTCTTTTCCCAATCCAGTTTATTTGGAGAACTTTCGAATCCACACTGGACAAAATTGTGAAATCCATACCAAAATTTGATGGAATTTACAATTGCATCACCAAATCCATAGTATATCACATATATACAGGGTGTATATAAAAAAGGTAATCGAACTTCAGCGCGCTATTGTATCTGAATTACTCTGCGTATGAACGAGATTTTTCACATTCGGAAAGATCATGCTTTTAGCTGTTGAATGATATCTTCTTCTTCGTGATGCCAAATGGACAGAAAATGAGCAAATACGAATCCGATAAAAAATGTTAGTCAGAATCGCATATTTGCACCGTTGAGAGTTGGGTCTAAAACCATTGAAAGTGAACCCCCTTTGGTACTTAAGTTGATGAATTTCACTTCAATAAACGACGCACATATTCATAATTATTATTAAGTAAGAATAAATCTTAGCTAAGCTACGACACGTTCGTGATTAACAAGGCCAAGGGTGGGTAGTAGCGAAGTAGTTGTATAGTTCGCTACTGTAGCGAACTACAATTTTCAAGTAGCCAGTGGTTTTTGAGTACTTTTTTAAAACAGTAGCTGTAGTTATAGCGAACTACATTTTGCCTAAAAGTAGCCAAGAAGTTGGCTACTTTTCAAACAGCGAATCGCTATTCGCTACTTTTTAAAATTGTTAGTAACTTGATAGAATAGCATGATATTGAGACACGGTCTGCTTAAAATCAATACTCAATAGTCAATTTGCACGCCTGAACACTGTAGTGCTTTCAAAAATGTTGCTTTGTGTTTACTGTTGTTACTCGTAAACTCGATTTGTTATAGGTTACATTCCAGCAATAGATGCTCCAAATACAGTAAAACTAAAAATATAGAGTAGCGAAATAGCGAAATAGTTCGCTACATTTTTTAAGCAGTAGCTGTAGTCAGTAGCGAACTACCTTTCTTAAAAGTAGCAGTAGTTCTAGCTGACTACATATTTTTGAAGTAGCTGTAGTTATAGCGAACTACAAAAAATTTGTAGTCAACCAACCCACCCTTGGTGATTAATTGCTTTTTCTTTTGTGATGCATTGTTTTAATTAGGCACAGTGCCACAGAGGTGAAAATATGCGATTGATTTTTTCTCCACTTGGCATGAAAAGCATGTCATTCAATAGCTAAAAGCCTGATCTTTCCGAATATGAAAACCAATTGTTCATACGCCGAGTGATTCACGTATAATAGCGAGCTGAAGTTCGATTACCTCTTTTTTTATACACCCTGTATTATTCCCATACTATTATCCATTGTATGGAAATTGCGACTAGTATGAAAATTGGATTTCCGTATTATTTCCAACAAGGAACTATGGCTAAGCCGGATTTTGAAAACAATTCCAGTGCCACATTTATGTATGTAGCTGGTGGAGCCACGTGACTACAAATCAGCCAATCGCATTTAGTTTAAACAACAGCGATATATACTTCATAACAGCATTGTTTAAGCGCTGTAGGGTTAAATACCATTGGCCGCTACCGGATGGAACTTCTTTATCTGTTTAACCAGCTCAGTTATTTCTTAAGGATTCACTGAACACAAAGAACAATGTACCAAAAATTGTCATTATTGCTTTTTGTGGTCGGAAGCGCAGGTGAGTGCACATTCACGGCATACCTGACCATATTTAGAGCAATTTAGATATTTATAGACTCTGAAAATAATGAAGCCATTTTTTTAGCGTTTGACATTGACTTTGAACAAGACTGTTAGACTCTATGTTGCCACATCATCTCAAAATTGGTGATAGTTTTCGGATAATTTCGGGCCGATTTCAAACGCTTGCCGTTAAACTTTTCCAGCGAACCCCCACCCCTAGCCACCTCCTCCCTCCCCCGACGACGGCTCTCCAACATGGGGTTCCTGGTTGATACTGTAGACCTCTGTTTTAAAGTTCAGTTGTGAATGCTCGAAGGTTGAGCTCAAAATATTTTCAAAGTCAAAAAGTGTAAAGGTTGACGTCCACAAACCACGCGTACGTCGAGAAGAAACTGATTTATAACCGATATAGAAAATCAGACACAGTGGCGTCGGTAGCACATTGCTATTAGAGACCTAACAATTTTAAGACCGTAACGCGACGGCAACGGCTACCAATACAATAGATCATTGAAAAGAATTGAGTAATTACAATAAATGAATAATTTAGACATTGTCCTCGCTCTGTTTACAACGCCAAATCACATATTTTCACGTGTTGATACAACGGTTGCATTCCAAGCCACAACAAGCGCAACTTCAAACTGGGTTTAGCAGAACTCTTCCCAACCATAAAACCCATGTCTTCAACTTCTAAGACTGTATTAAATTCATACGATTGATAATATACGACGAACTATCGACTACCATTTATTTGAAGGAGTTTGTTTTGGCCGTCGCCGTCGCGCTTGCCGTCCTAAAATCGTAAGGTCTCTATTGGCGCGGGGAACGGGGGCTCAACCAAGGCATAGAATAAAGATCCATATAGAAGGGCCACTCAGGGGTGCAACGTGTCCTCGTTTTTTTATGCAAAAATATGCAGTTTACTGGCCAGAGGCGGAGCAGCCAGCCAGTACAGCGTGTTTATTGGCCAGAAAATGTCATTGACTGGCTAGGAAAATGGCGGCCAACATGCGTAATGCGACATGCGCGAGGACAGAAACTTCAAAGCTTCCGACGTAAGTGGCCCTTCTATATGGATCTTTATTCTATGACCAAGGGTCGTCTGGGGGGGAAATTTTGTGTTTCCGAAACCTCGGAAGAGTATATTTTCCGTGTTTCCTGAGAGGAATTTTTATCAAAGTTGTGAATTTCTTGCATTCAAAAACTCAAGATTTTGTAATGCACTTTATAGCTTTACAGGGTTCGTAGTCTCCAAGACCAAAAAAATTCAAAGACTTTCAAAGATTTTTTCTGCCTATTGTCAAAGACTTTTCAAAGACCTTTGAGAGCAATCAGGTGTCGAAAAATTGCGATGTATAAGCACCATTTTTACCAGGTAATTAGTCCTGTCAAATCACATCCTAGAATGCACTTTTTCGTCGATATTTGCGAAAATCTTGCTTCAATCAATCTATTTTATTAGCTAGGGAATCGTATAATCAAATACTCACTAAAGAATTTAAAGACTTTTAAAGACTTTCTTCGCTTTTTCACACAATTCAAAGACTTTTCAAAGACCTTAAATACTTGCATTCAAATTTAAAGACTTTCCAGGATTTCAAAGATCGCTACGAACCCTGCTTTATACAACTTCATCCTCATTGTTTTGAAACAATGTTTGTTGTGTATGCAATCGCAAGTACGAAAATAAATAGAATCCTCATGGGTGAGGAATTTATTGGCGGGGGGCGGGGGCGAGACATGCATTGATGACTTAGGGCTGAAAAATGAAAACATTTTGTGCATTGCCTCTGGAACTGACCAATACTAATGTTGCTCAGTGCTGGTAATCCTTAAATTATCAATAAAATTGTAAATAAACTCAAACCACAAAAGCCTCTGCAGAGCAGACTGCAATTCTGCTGAGGAGAACAAGCAATATTATCGTCTAACTAATATGTTTTTCAGCCGCTGCAGGAGGTACAAAGTGGGATTATCTTTCCGCACAATACGGTAGGTAAAGCCTTGACTTCATCAAACGTCAAAGCCCGAAGGTTTTCTCCAGGTACGCTAGTGTTCTCCTGTTGATAACACTGGATGAATGAGGGATGTTCCTTACTGGACCCCTATAGGTAGGACAGTTTAGAACTGATAGAGCTATCCGTATAAATTAAGTTAGGTTTCCTGCTGTAGTAACACCAGATCAATAAGAGGTTATCCTTACTACACCTCTGGGAAGGACAGTTTAGAACCGATAGAGCTATCAGTATATATAAGGCCAGATAAAATAAATTCCTTGATTCTCATCACCGCCCGACGATATTTTGGTTTCCGCGTTGATATATTTTTGTATTTTGTTATAAAATATAAATTTACCGCCCGACCGAGCATCTTCAGAGATTTAGTTATTTTTATATTTTATATTGGAATTTTTGCGATATAAAATTGTTTTATCGTTAATATTGCAACATGTTAAGGGATGCTTGGAATACTGAAGGAAAAGATGGGCTTATAGCCTTATTGCAACGATTTGTGTGGACCCTTATGCATGTTCATTAGCGCATGTGCAATTATCCACTTATATAGCGTTCTTCTATAATATATTTAAGGGCAAATATAAAAAGACCTCCCTCTCCAATTTTTTAAATTTTAAACTTAGCGATGAGAATCAAGGAATTTATTTTATATGGCCTAAATAAAGTTAGTTTAGTTTACGTTTCTTCCTGTAGTAATTAGAACTGGTAGAGCTATCCGTATAAATAAAGATAGTTTAGTTTAGGTTTCCTCCTGTACTAACACTGAATCAATAAGAGATGATCCTTACTGGACCTCTCGGAAGAACAGTTTAGAACTGATAGAGCTATCCAGTATAAATAAAGTTAGTTTACTTTAGGTTTCCTCCTGTAGTAACACTGAATCAATAAGAGATGATCCTGACTGGACCTCTAGGAAGAACAGTTTAGAACTGATAAAGCTATCCAGTATAAATAAAGTTAGTATTGTACGTACATACTTTGATCCACGCGAAGAGAATCCACGCAATCAAAGAAACTTCAACAGTGTAGAACCTAAAGTAACGATAAGGAAAGAATGAGTTGAAGGTTGAACGCAATTCGTTGTGAAATGGAGGGATTGTATCTCTTACTTTAGGTGTAAATGCATGGCCAACAAACTTCCCAGCCTGCAGCGGAACTAGCCAATCTCCAATAGACATCAAAAACCCGACGTACAGCAACTTAGGAGATATCCAGTTCACCAACTATGATGCTATCCCAGCAAACGTGCAAACAACTGCAACAAATAACGGTCACACTTACAGTGTATCATTCAGTGGCTTCAATGACAGTTCCATCCCGAAAATTGAAAATGGAGGCTTGCCTGGAACGTTCCAATTGGCGGGGTTTCACTTTCATTGGGGGAATGATCATAGCCTGGGATCTGAACACCATGTGGACAACGTGTCTTACCCAGCTGAGGTGGATCATCTATTAACTTTGCTGAATTTAGTACTAGTGTAGGCGTGTTGGTGACGCAGTGATAGTTCCTTTCACCTCGATCTTTGGCTGTTGTTCCATTCCAGCAATATACAGTTTATCACTTTGTTATAATCTCGTCTCATTAGAACGTGAGATAAGTGCTTCCAGTTTGAATCTCCGGTTTCCTCCAGTAGCAAGGGAGAACCTTTACTAGAGCTTGAGGGGTAACATCTTAGAACAGATTCAAATAGAGCTGCATGTACAATATAAATGGAGTTAGTTTAGTTTAGGTTTCCTCCTGTAGTAACACTGGATCAATAAGAGATGATCCTTATTGGATCTCTAGGGAGAACAGTTTAGAACTGATAGAACTATCCAGTATAAATAAAGTTAGTTTTGTTTAGGTTTCCTCCTGTAGTAACACTGGATCAATAAGAGATGATCCTTACTGGACCTCTAGGGAGAACAGTTTAGAACTGATAGAACTAATCAATATAAATCAAGTTAGGTTAGTTTATAGGCTTCCTCCTTAGGTAACACTGGATCAATAAGAGATGGTCCTTTCTGGACCTCTGGGAGAACAGTTTAAAACTGATAGAGCCATCCAGTATAAATAAGTTAGTTTAGTTTAGGTTTTAATAAGAGATGACCCTTACTGGTCGTTTGTGGCGAACCAGATAAAATTATCCAGTCTTGAAGATTGTTCTTTACATTTTCAGTTACATTTGGTCCACTTGAACACGAAATACCCCAATGTTTCTGTCGGTTTAGAGAACGCTGACGGGCTAGCAGTGCTTGGTGTGCTTATTCAGGTAGGGAACGTCCTATTGAGTCAATCTAATTAGCATAATATACGTCACAATAAAAGAGCGTCATTGGTCTCAACCACTAGCTTTGTGACTTTGTGTCCAAGGTTGCAGTTTCATTTCATATTCAATGCTTAAATATTAAATTGTGATCATTGCTATAATTTACTTGAATTATTTAAGATGAACCTCATTTGCTACACATTGCAATCATGTCTGAAACAGCGTGTTTGATATTGTCGTTTTTTTACAGCGAGGGAAATTCAATGAGAATTACAATTTCCTAAATCACACAAAATATGATGTTACCTACCCAGGTATGTGCAACAACATATAACAGAGTAACAACAAACCAACAATAACAAACAACAACAACAATAACAAAATATGCAGCAGGGACAACAACAGCAGCAACAACGACATAAAGTGATTGTGGTAGATTATGTTAACAGTCGAACCTCTTGTTAGGGAAAGCAACAACAGCAGCAGCAACAATAGTAACAGCAACAACAATAACAGCAGCAGCAACAACAACAATAACAACAACAGCAACAAAATAAAGCGGATGTGATAGATTATGTTAACAGTCGAACCTCTTGTTAGGGAAAGCTTTCTAGTCTTTCTGGTATAGACCACTACATTGTACATGTGCATACGATTGACATACGATCGTCGTAAAGTTGCTTTTATAAAACTCCATAATCTGAACAACTGTCTATTCACTGTTGATTATGAAATTATTTTGTAACATTTCTTTCACGTCTAGGCAATACGTCCAACATTATGCTCCCCTCATTAATGGGTTTACTCCCCAATAATAAATCATTCTATCGCTACAACGGATCATTGACCACCCCTGGATGTCAACAAGTTGTAACATGGACTGTATTTGCTAACGCTATTGAAGTCTCTAATGCAGAGGTAACCAGCATGTTATATCATGTGAAATTGTAATGCAAAAGAAGTTGCTGTGGTACTGGTGTACTTATAACAATATTGAACCATCACACTTGTGACAAACGTCACACTTTTCTACTAATCTCAAACATGGTGGTCCAGTGTAGATAGTATTCTACAATAAGCCGCCTGAAAAACATCTCAAACGTGGCCCAGGACAACTTATTGCCGACACTGTGCTTCCACATTTGAGATAACTTTTTCATGTAGTTCAGACACAATTCAAACCATGACAGCTTATTGTAGAATATAACCTATACTGGACCACCACATTTGAGATACCTTTTTCATGTAGTTCAGACACAAACCACGACAGCTTATTGTAGAATACTACCTACACTGGACCACCACGTTTGAGATATCTTTTCAGGTAGTTCATATTCATTTATTATTGTAGAATACAACCTAATCTCACCTTCTTATATTTCTTTTGCAGTTCAATACACTACGTGATATGAAATATGTTGATGTTATAAACGGCACAATTCAACCACTAGTGAATAACCACAGAATCATTCAGCCACTAAATGGTCGCATGTTGTTGGCTAACTTTGAGCCAAGTAGTACCACACCTGCATCAACTGTTGCTGACATGTCTGCCTCAACTGGTGCGGACACACCTACCCCAACTGTCGCGTCTACAACTGATGGTGCTTCAAGAATTTCTGAAAATCATTTCATGTTCTTCGCAAGTTTGTTCCTGGTTTTATTCTCTTTCTTGGAAATATGAAATAACTTTGTGAAAATAAGACATGTGAAAATTCGAAAATTTTGTTCAGAAACATGTCAGACGTTTCATAGAAATTGATCGTTGAGTGATTTATTTTGATTCAACTATTTTACAAGTGTTTTTGAGAACTGCACCTGTGCACCAAAAAGGCTATACCTCTATAGTAAATATTCAATTCATGCACTGAGCATTCTAGTTTCAACAATAAGTTGTAACATTTAATATGTACCCATAATTCATATCCTATTATATCGTTGTATTAATAGTTTAGAATTCCATAAATAAATGCACAATTGATACAAAACGCTTGATACAATGTTGTGAGACTAACAAAAAAGTAAATCGATTAATTAGTAACAACTAAATAGCTACTTAAATCTTAATAGACCTTTTCCCTTTTGAGTGAAATTTTGATCTAGACAATTCTGGACAAAATTTTCATCACAGCTTGAAAGAGCATCACAAAATTAGTAATATTCCGAAGTTTCGTTGCGAAATGTTGTAAAATGCGGATAATATAGCCTTGCGAAGTTTGCCGTTTTTCAGTCATTTTGTATTGCAAACGGGAAATTGATAATCAGTTTGATCATCTGATTATCAATTGCCATTTGTGATGCAAAATGACTGAAAAACGGCAAACTTCGCAAGGTAATGTTATCCGCATTTTACAACATTTCGCAACGAAACGTCGGAATATTACTAATATTGTGATGCTCTTTCAAGGTGTGGTGAAATTTTTGTCCAGACTTGTCTAGATCAAAATTTCACACATAAGGGGAAAGGTCTATTCACTAATCATCACATACGCACCTAATAAAAACGCACAAGTTGTAACAAACCTGCAGCAGACTTGTGTAGCAATGCTGTTTTACAACAGGATGTATTCGCACTGCTTGTTCCCAGCTTGTTGACATTAAGGTTGTTGCGCATGCTCAACACTCGACAGACTTGTTACTAGTTGTTCTTGTTATCATCCTGCAATTTAACAAATTGTCAACAAGTTGTGAATGACAACCTTGTGGCAACGTGATAAAATAACAGCATTGTTACAACTTGTTGACAAGCTTGCTACAAGCCTGTTGCGAACGCATCTTGTTGAAAAGATGCGAGGTTTATACGTGGTTTATACACTGGTGATATAATGTCGCCAATGTTATAAAGCCACTATTTGACAGTTATGCCCTGTGGTGTAAGAGAAGGAAAATTGTTATCAACTGGACAAGTTGTTTAACAACTTGTTGAGTTGATAACAATTTTCGTTCTTTTATGCCACAGGGCATAACTGTCAAACAGTGACTTTGTAACATTGGCGACATTATATCACCAGTGTCCTGATATACGTGATGTGACTTATGTCATCAGCTAGTGAGCATATATCGTTGAAATCGTTCAAGGTCATATCCATCCTCGTCCCCAGGGCCTCTCGGCCGCGTGCGTCCTCCGTAGGCCCTGGGACAAACGGAACCGGAAGTGCAAGAAAACTTGCAGTAGTTTCTAAAGCGCATGCTCTTGAATTGGGACACTTTAGCACCCGTAAGAATTTTCACAGTGAAGTATTAAGAAGAAACAAAGTATTTGTGTTGACATATGTTGATAGAATAATTTTGCCCAGCGAAAACTGCTCAACTTCTGCGAAATAGCAGTTCTCTGAGAAGCCAATCAGATCTCTTCCTTTAGGCGTCTATCCCAGAGCCTAATTTTCAACGAGTGACCGAGTGAAATTGGCTCTGGGGACGAGAATGGGTCATATCGATCTAACTATTGGGTTAGCTTCGGTCCCAGTTTTCTATGAGACCGTTTCAGAAGTCGGTCCAAATTGCTATTTAATCCACACGCCACAAATGTCTGGTGTAAAGAACAAGAAAGTCGGTCCCAGATCGCCACACCCCTAAGCAATAGACCTTTCCCCTTATGAGTGAAATTTTGATCTAGATATGCCTGGACAAAAATTTCACCACAGCTTGAAAGAGCATCACAAAATTAGTAATATTCCGAAGTTTCGTTGCGAAATGTTGTAAAATGCGGATAATATAGCCTTGCGAAGTTTACCGTTTTTCAGTCATTTTGCATTACAAATGGAAAATTGATAATCAGATGATCAAACTGATGCAAAATGTTAGATTGTAATACCAAATGACTGAAAAACGGCAAACTTCGCAAGGCTATATTATCTGCATTTTACAACATTTCGCAACGAAACTTCGGAGTATTACTAATTTTGTGATGCTTTTTCAAGCTGTGATGAAATTTTTGTCCAGATCTGTCTAGATCAAAATTTCACTCAAAAGGGGAAAGGTCTGTTTGTCGAATGTGCTCTCCTGGGTCACAGAGTAAGTACATACAGAGGTCTCACTACAGTTTAATTAAGTCTGCCATGTTCTTAAGCTAGTTGTTCAGTACTGGAATTGTGGTTGTTTCAGTGTGTTTGCATCACTCACAATAAAACTTTCCCAGCAGCTACGTCACGACTAACACTGTTTTCAACTTAGGACCACCTTAAATGGAATGGATTTTAAGTTTGTTTCTCACGGACTATGGTCAGAAAAGCAGAACATCCTTCTTCAACACATGCATCAAAAAGAATTTTGAATTTTGACTATTAAATGTGGAAATAAGCTTTAACACGAAAACGAGGCTGAGGGGCCATGCCGGCCCTATAATATGAGGGGTACGTCATGTCATTGTAAGTACTATTTACAACATGAGCGGCCGTGTTGTATAGGATACACAACATGGACACGAATGTTGTAAATGGCTTAAAAAACGACTCATCTTATGAGTTCATTGGCGAAGTAATTTTAAAAATAAACGTTGTCTATGCCGAGAAAATCAAAGTTAAAGTCTATGTAAATCAACATGAATCTGTATCACATATACAGATACGACACGCTTATGATTTTTCTTTGTGTTTTCTCATGAATTATTAATGAGTTTTTTAATATAACTGCGCAAATGCTATTTTGTTCAATACAATCAGACAATGACTTTGGCCCGTTTTATGCGTCGAATTTTGGCCGCGTCGAATGCAATTAAGACAATAGATGAGATGATAAACCTCATTAAGCTTCATTATCTATTGTTTGAATTGCATTCGACGCGACCGACATTCGACGTACAAAACAGGCCTAAACCACCGATTGCGTGCAACAAAGAATCGCTGAAGCAATACAAATGCAAAATAACGGCAAATTCTTTCACTCTGCCCAGCATATCACATCAGTGTCCTCAGTTGCCGGTTCAAGTTGGGCGTTGTTTTTGTAGCACAAAAAATCGCCATCGAAGTTCCGAGCGTGGTTTATATTTGGATTCATTTGATCTCGGCAGGTATGTCGTTGTCAGTAAAATTACTGTAACATTGTGAACTTGACTGCTGTGTTTATGTTAGTTACGTATAGTTGGAGGTATGATTGTGCAAAACGACGCAAGGTATAAAAGTTATCATCATCCCTACATATGTTTCGATACATTAGTTAGACGGTTTATTAAAACTACAAATTGGTTGCTTCTGAATTGCGTGAAAGATTTTGAATCGAAGGTATATGCAATTTAAAAATAAATACAAATGAGGAAGAAGTGTTAACATAACTATAATGGTATAGTACTATTTACAATTTAGATTAATTAAGAAGTTAGCAGACGAAGGAATAAAAATGTTTAATAAAAATCTACTAGGCCATAGCTAGTTAGGTGAGTTCTTAGGTGGCTAGAACCCATAAACACTGATAAAAAAGATAATTACCGCTTATTTTTATTCATTGGTTTTTGACCAACAATAGGTGGCTTTCATTATACAGTGTATATGGCGGGATGGAGGGAGGGCATTTTAAATACACAAAAGAATCATTAGAATATCATTATACTTGTCATCTCTTTGTTTTTGTGTTAAAAACTCGTCGAATTGCTTTAAAGCAATATACTCAAAGACCGGCAGGTTAACGGGTTCAATAATGTTCCGCTTTTGTTGCTTTTCCCTTCGAAAAGCCTCCTCCTTTTTAGTCCTCACTGGAAAAAAAATTGTGAAATCTGTGAAATCCATTCTTTGATGGAATTTACAATTGTATCACTAAACCCATAGAAAATCACATATATTATTCCCATACTATATGTAGCCGGTGTATATGATGTAGCATTTTTTATTATCTATTTAACTCTGTTATTTCTTAATTACAAGACTCAAACGCAAAGAACAATGTTCCAAATTTTGTCATTATTGCTCTTTGGGGTCGGAAGCACAGGTGAGCATCTCTCTCCTCAGCAGAGGCTTCAGAGGTTGGCTATGATTACGAGTATAGTATTGAGTTACATTTCTCTACACTTTGCATGAACCTCTGCGGAGCTAGCAGAGAGAGTGAGCGCACATTCACGGCATACCAGACCATATTTAGAGCACTTTTGATATTTATAGACGCTGAAACTAATGAAGCCATTTTTTTGCCGTTTGACATTGAACAAGACTCCTATATCCCATGTTGCCATATCATCTCAAGTCGGATAATTTCTAGCCGATTTCAAACGCTATCGTTAAAATTTTCCAGCAAAACCCCCCAAGCCACCTCCCCCCCCCCCC
>CACRXK020001451.1:2204-21440 GCA_902702795.2 Paramuricea clavata | reverse complement strand
CCCCCCCCCCCCCCCCCCGTTATAGACCATTGTTTTAAAGTTTAGTTGTGGATGCTCATCGCAAAATATTATGAAAGTCAAAAAGTTCACAAAGTTTTACGTCCACAAACCATGCGTACATCGAGAAGAAACTGATCGATTTATAACCGATATAGAAAACCAGACACACTGGCGTCGGTAGCAAATTGTTGTTGGCTGGGAACAGGGGCTCAACCATGGGGGGTGGGGGGGGGGCTGCAATTTTGCTGAGGAGAACAAGCAATATCATCGTCTAACTAATGTTTTTCAGCCGCTGCAGGAGGTACAAAGTGGGATTATCATTCCGCACAATACGGTAGGTAAAGCCTTGACTTCATCAAACGTTAAACGCCGAAGGTTTTCTCCAGGTACGCTATAGTGTTTTCCTGTAGTAACACTGGATCAATAAGAGATGACTCTTATACTGAACCTCTAGGAAGGAGTGGACAGTTTAGAACTGATAGAGCTATTCGTACATATTAAGTTGAGTTTCCTCCTGTAGTAACACCAGATCAATAAGAGATAATAATAATTACAATATTTGATCAGGGGGTCCACTCACAAAAGTGATCATGATTTTCAGAGGAGCCCTTATAAAAAAATAATAAAACTAATAAAAGTGAACATATGAAAGGCTTTATAGTATAACGTTCTAGCGCATCCTATCAGTTCAGTAGAGTGTCCTATGTAGATGTTTCTTTAGTTTAGTTTTAAAAGTTTTATTTTGACGTATATTCAGATGATCCCTACTGCACCTCTAGGAAGGACAGTTTAAAACTGATAGAGCTATACAGTATAATCAATATATGATAGAATATGAGATGATCCTTAATTGACCTCTAGGGAGAACAGTTTAGAACTGGTAGAGCTAACAAGTATACATAAATTTAGTTTAGTTTATGTTTCCCCCTGCAGTAACATTGGATCAACAAGAGATGATCCTTTCTGGACCTCTAGGGAGAACAGTTTAGAACTGATAAAGCTATCAAGTATAAATAAAGTTATTATTGTACATACTTTGATGAAGACTTCGACAAAAGCGTATCCACGCAATGAGAATCGACGCAATCAGAGAAACTTCAACAGTGTAGAACCTAAAGTAATGATAAGGAAAGAATAAGTTAAAGGTCAAACGCAATTCGTTGTGAAATGGAGGGATTGTATCTCTTACTTCAGGTGTCAATACATGGCCAAAGCACTTCCCAGCCTGCAACGGAACTAGCCAATCTCCAATAGACATCAAAAACCCGACGTACAGCAACTTAGGAGATATCCAATTCACCAACTATGATGCTATCCCAGCAAACGTGCAAACAACTGCAACAAATAACAGATCGGAAGAGCACAGTGTATCATTCAGTGGCTTCACAGACAGTTCTATCCCGAAAATTACTAACGGAGGCTTGGTTGGAACGTTCCAATTGGCAGGGCTTCACTTTCATTGGGGGGATGATCATAGTCTGGGATCTGAACACCATGTGGACAACGTGGCTTTCCCAACTGAGGTGGATCATCTATGAACTTTGCTGAATTTAGTACTAGTGTAGGCGTTCCTTTCACCTCTTTGGTTGCTGTTCCATTCATGAATTTCCTTACGTTAGTTTAGTTTAGCTTTCCTCCTGTAGTAACACTGGATTAATAAGAGATGATCCTTACTGGACCTCTACGAAGAACAGTTTAGAACTGATAGAACTATCCAGTATAAATAAAGTTAGTTTAGTTTGGATTTCCTCCTGTAGTAACACTGGATCAATAAGAGATGATCCTTACTGCACTTCTAGGGAGAACAGTTTAGAACTCATAGAACTAACCAGTATAAATAAAGTTAGTTTAGGTCTCCTCCTGTAGTACTCCTGGATTAATAAGAGATGATCCTTACTGTACCTCTACGAAGAACAGTTTAGAACTGATAGAACTATCCAGTATAAATAAAGTTAGTTTAGTTTAGGTTTCCTCCTGTAGTAACACTGGATCAATAAGAAAGAGATGATCCTTATTGCACTTCTAGGGAGAACAGTTTAGAACTCATAGAACTAACCAGTATAAATAAAGTTAGTTTAGTTTAGGTTTCCTCCTGTAGTAAAACTGGATCAATAAGAGAGAATCCTTTCTGGATCCAGTATAAATAAAGTTAGTTTACTTTAGGTTTTAATAAGGGATGACCCTTATTGGACGTTTATGGCAAACGTGATAGAATTCCAGTGTTTAAGATTGTTCTTTTCATTTTCAGTTACATATGGTCCACCTGAACACGAAATACCCCAATATGTCTGTCGGTTTAGAGAACGCCGACGGACTAGCAGCGTTTGGTGTGCTTATTCGGGTAGGAAAAATACTATTCAGTCAATCTAATTAGCATAATATACGTTACAATAAAGATGGACCTTATTTGCTACACATTGTAATTATGTCTGAACCAGCGCGTTTTATTGTTGTTTTTTACAGCGAGGGCAATTCAATGAGAATTACAGTTTCCTAAATCACACGAAATATAACGTTACCTACCCAGGTATGTGCAACAATATATAAACAGAGTAACAACAAACCAACAATAACAAGCAACAACGACAATAATAATAAAATATGCAACAGCAACAAAGTGATTGTGGTAGATTATGTTAACAGTCAAACCTCTTGTTAGGGAAAGCAACAACAACACAACAGCAGAAACAACAATGATGACAACAACAACAACAACAGCAGCAGCAACAACAACACCAACAACAACAGCAACAGCAGCAGCAGCATAAATTGATTCTGGTAGATTATGTCGAACCTCTTGTTAGGGAAAGCAACAACAACACAACAGCAGCAGCAGTAACGACAACGACAACCACAACGACGACAACAACAGCAACAGCAGCAGCATAAAGTGATTCTGGTAGATTATGTCGAACCTCTTGTTAGGGAAAGCAACAACAACACAACAGCAGCAACAACAATGACAACAACAACAACAACAGCAACAACAGCAACAGTGACAACATAAAGTGATTGTGGTAGATTATATTAACAGTCGAACCTCTTGTTAGGGAAAGTTCTCTTGGTATAGACACCAACACAATTCTCGTAAAGTGCCTTTAAAAATATTTATAAAACTCCATAATTTGAACAACTGTCCATACACTGTCTGCATTAGTCACTGTCCATTCACTGTAATGAAATCATTTCGTGACATTTAATTTACGTCTAGGCATGACGTCCAACATTATGCTCTCCTCATTAATTGGTTTACTCCCCAATGATACATCATTCTATCGCTACAATGGATCAATGACCACCCCTGGCCCTGGATGTCACCAAGTTGTCACATGGACTGTATTTGCTAACGCTGTTGAAGTCTCTAATGCACAGGTAACCAGCACGTTATATCATGTGAAATTGTAATGCAAAAGAAGTTGCTGTGGTACTGGCGTACTTGTAACAATATTGCACCGTATTAAAAAGGTCGCACTTTTCTACTAATCTCAAACATGGTGGTCCAGTGTAGATAGTATTCTACAATAAGCTACCTGAAAAAAAACATCTCGCAAACGTGGTCCAGGAGAGCTTATTGCCGGCACTGGACTTCCACATTTAGGAGATATTTTTCAGATCGTTCAGACACAAACTACACTGGACCTCCACGTTTGAGATATCTTTTTCAGGTAGTTCAAACACAAATAATGACAGCTTATTCTAGAATACTAAATATACTGGATCACCACGTTTGAGATATCTTTTTCAGGTAGTTCAAATTCAAACAACGGCAGATTATTGTATAGAATACTATCTACACTGGACCACCACGTTTGAGATATCTTTTTCAGGTAGTTCGGACACAAACCACGACAGATTATTGTAGAATACCATCTACACTGGACTCGCACATTTAAGATCCTTTTTAGGTAGTTCAGACACAAACCACGGCAGATTGTTGTAGAATACTACCTAATCTCACCTTCTTATATTTCTTTTCCAGTTCAATGCACTATGGGATATGAAATATAACGAGATTATAAACGGCACAATTCAACCACTGGTGAATAACCACAAACCCATTCAGTCACTCAATGGTCGCATGTTATTGGCTAACTTTGAGCCAAGTAGTACCACACCAACTGATGCTGGCATGTCTACCACAACTGGTGCGAGTTTGTTCCTGGTTTTATTCTCTTTCCTGGAAATATGAAAAAACGTTGTGAAAATAAGACATGTGAAAATTCAAACGTTTTGTTCAGAAACATGTCAGACGTTTCATAGAAATTGATAGTTGATATTTATTTTCATTCAACTATTTTACAAGTGTTTTTGAGAACTGCACCTGTGCACCAAAAAGACTGCCTCTACTAGTAAATATTAAATTCACCGAACATTCTAGTTTGGACAATAGGTTGTAACATTTAATATGCACCCATAATTCATATCATATTATATCGTTGTATATATAGTTTAGAATTCCATAAATAAATGCACAATTGATACAAAACGCTTGATACAATGTTGTGAGACTAACGAAAAAGTAAATCCATTAATTAGTAACAACTAGTAGCTACTTAATTCAATACTCATCACATATACACGTAAAAATGCACAAGTTGTAACAAACCTGCAGCAGACTTGTAGCAATGCTGTTCCAACAACTTGTCAACAGGATGTGTTCGCACTGCTTGTTCCCAGCTTGTCGGGCTCAACAGACTTGTTACAAGTTGTTCCAACGTCTTGTCAACTTGTTTATAACACGATGTGAGTGACAACCTTGTAGCAACTTGATAAAATAACAGCATTGTTGACAAGCTTCCTACAAGCCTGTTGCGAACACATCTTGATGACAATTTAATTTAATTTAATTTATCTAACTTTGCCTTGGTAACAATATTAAGAAGAAACATCAAATTACCACATATATAAACAAGGCAGGATTTCCGCAACAGCTACAGCCAATTACTGCGGATCCTTCTTCACAATATTCGTTAAATTAGTTAAGGAAAAGGACTAAATAATAAAATCAATCAATCAATTAACGAACTGTTCAATTGACGTGTTCAATCAACCAACCAAGAGATCAAGCAATCAGACACTTACTTATAAAAATATATTTTACCATTGGTAAAAGCAAAACCTTTCCATACAATGTAATAGCACGGACAAGATGCGAGGTTTATACGTTTGTAGTTAGCCGGCTAGTTTTAGTAATCCGTTTATAACTATCCTAATTTCTTAATTATTTTAGATGTGTATATATTGAGGACAAAAAGGAACAAGTGACTGCCTTTTTTCATAGTCCCTAGCAACGATATGCTGATGACGTAAGTCACATCACGTATCAGGACGCTGGTGATATACAATACTGTCGCCAATGTTATAAAGTCATTACTTGACAGTTATGCCCTGTGGTGTAATATACTAATAAGTCATATACTACCTCAATATTAAGAAAAATATAGCGGTAGTACTGCCACACGATACAATTTTTATGTTACGATTGTTGTATTTATGCTCTAATTGTGATGTTTGTTACTTTAACTGATTTTTGAAATTTCTCGAGCTTCACTCTTGATATCTTGCTTTTCCTTAAAAATTTTCTGTGAGATTAAAAAAGTTTCCTGGCAGCATGATGCCATGCTGGCGGACTTTCTCGCGCCTTGTGGCAATGTGACGTAATTATCGAAAGGGTGTACAGACCCAGTTTTCTGCGAGACCGTTTCAGAAGTCGGTCTAAATTGCTATAATAATTTAATATGCGCTGCGGTAGAAACTACCTTACGGTTTTCCGCAGAATACTCTAAACTTCACTCTCAATATATTTACGTATCTTAAGCAATAACAGAAATGTTGTTCTCTTTTTGGCTACAAAAAGCTAGTCGTTATTGGCATCGTGGTTGTTGTGATGTTTCAATGTATTGCCATCACCTGCAATTTAGGTACAGTACTTCGGATTCACATCTCTACCGGTCCATAGTTTTTTTTTTGTTATGTATTACATACACCTTGGTTAAATTTTTTGATTGAATAGTTGTTCAGAATAGAAAAGAAAGAACAGATATGTTATGTTTTGAGTCGTGGTGTGTTGTTACATCACAGCTTGTCATTGTTGTTCCTTGTCAACTACTTAATTTGAGTCTCTCCGTTGGTCGGGAGCACGCACGAGTGCGCTGGTCAAAGACGCGTAAAAGAAGGGAAATTTTTACCGTTTGACATTGAATTCGATTGCTTGAAGCCGTTTGAGTCGGTTTGACGACCACAAATCATGCGTGCGTGAAGCTATTAGTCAAAACCTATATAGTCAAGTATTTACTTTTCATCCTAATGTCTAGTGAGTAGTGGTACTGTCACAACACTGAAAAGCCTTTCTTTGTTTTGGTGATAAAGAAATGATCATATCTAGAGTATACTTCAACTGAATATTTAGATTAGGCGTAAAAGAAGGAAAATTTTTACCGAGTCTTAATTTTTGCTACTTGACATTGACTCATGTTTTTAAGTTTGACGTCCAGAAATCATGTGTTTGTGAAGTTAGGAATAGAGAAACAAGATTAAGTGAAGAAAACCACACCGGACAAGCTTGAAAAATATGCCAGGCCACGGCCATGGGAATCGAACCTACGACCTTTGGGATACTAGCCCAAAACTCTGCCAACTGAGCTACGCAGTCAGGTTGGGCTAGTACTCCTAAGGTCGTAGGTTCGATTCCCACTGTGGCCAGGCATATTTTTCAAGCCTGCCCGGTGTGGATATACACTCAGAGTAACATCACACAAGCATCTTATTCACCTGAGTACATTACACCAATACAGCAAATATCAATATAATAGTAATAATTCTTAATACTTAATAGTAGTTAGTTTTTAAATTAATAGTTCTTAGATTGAAATAGGAGTATGCTTGTAAATAGAGTAGTGTATAGGATATATATTCTTCATTTTCAACTGTAATTCGCATTATAATTTAGTGATTAATTACTTAATGTGAAATTTTAGAAAATAATAATAATCTTACAATTAGCCCCAAATTTGTTGTGACCACGAAAATATAAAATTCCGGTTGCGCCAAGCATAAGAACTTACATTAACTAAATCACATATATTTCGACTGCTAGGACAATAAAAAGCTATGAAAACTTTATAACATTGGCGACATTATATCACCAGTGTCCTGATACGTGATGTGACTTATGTCATCAGCATATCGTTCAAATTGTTTAAGGTCATATCGATCTAATTAGAGGGTTAGCTTAATTCGGTCCCAGTTTTCTATGAGACCGTTTCAGAAGTCGGTCCAACTTGCTATTTAATCCACACGCCACAAGTGTCTTGTGTAAAGAACGAGAAAGTCGGTCCCAGAGCGCCCCACCCCTCAGCATTCGTCGAATGTGCGCTCCTGGGTCGCAGAGTAAGTACATACAGAGGTTTCACTTCAGGTTAGAACAGAAATGTTGTTCTCTTTTCAGTCAGTGGCTCCAAAAGCTAGTTGTTATTGGCATTGCTATTGTACACCTATCATTATCACCTGCAATTTAGGTATAGGGCCTACTTAGGTTTCACATGCATCTCTGCCGGTTCATAGCTTGTTTTTTTTGTTATGTATTAAAGACACCTTGATCAAATTTTTTTACATCACAGCTTGTCATTGTTTTCCTTGTCAACTACTTCATTTGTTCTCTCCGTTGGTCGGGAGTACGCACGAGTGCGCTGGTCAAAGACGCGAAAAGAAAGAAATTCTACAGTTTTACATTGACTTCGATTGCTTAAAGCCGTTTGACGTCCACAAATCATGCGTGCGTTAAGCTATCAGTCAAAACCTATAGTCACATATACATATATATATATATATATATATATATATATATATATATATATATATATATATATATATATATATATATATATATATATATATATATATATATATATATATATATATTAAATTATAATTTTTACAAAATTATACAGTGTTCTCCGGATTGTAATTATTTGTTTTGAGCTTGATTATTTGTTTTCAGACGTTCCCACAGACTTCAACAACGTCAACAACAGCGCGAAAATTCAAATGATCAATCTTTCTGATGAAGGCTCGAAGTACCGAGTCGAAAGCTCAAAACAAATTATTACAATCCGGAGAACACTGTATAATTTTGTAAAAATTATAATTTAATAAAATGCCTGGATTACAAATCTTCAAATCTATTATATATATATATATATATATATATATATATATATATATATATATATATATATATATATATATATATATATATATATATATATATATATATATATATATATATATATATATATATATATATATATACCCAACTGTTCACACAACACTGAAAACGCTTTCTTTGTTTTGGTGATGAAGATATGATTGATCATCTAGAGTACTTCAACTGAATATTTATAGGTTAGGCGTAAAAGGAGAAAGTTTTACCGAAGCTTTGCTGTTTGACATTGACTCATGTTTAAGTTTGACGTCCAGAAATCATGTGTGCGTGAACTGATATTGAACATTCAAAACCTAGCCAAGTATTTACTGCCAGAGCCATGGCAAGTACGTCAGCCATGGAGCACGTCAGCCATGCACAGACTATAGCAAACGGGCTGCTGATTATCTGAAACCTGGCGGCATGTTTTTGAAATGGACAAAAAAAAATTAATACAGTTGATTTACGTACCCTATTGAACGCGAACAATAGCAGGGGGCAACACCCAATTAATCTTGGAACAGCAGCGATCCAAGATAAACGTGACAAGTTTCGAGGAGGCAGTTTCCCTTGGAATGGATGATATTTCCAGCTATAGACTAAATTTTGATCAAGGCAAGAAGAACAAAATCCATCAGCACAGCTAGAAAGAGCATGTTAAAATTAGTAAAATTGCAAAGTTTGCTTGCCACATGTTGTAAAATGAGGAAAATATGGCCCTGCGAAATTTGCAAATTTTGTATTAATTTGTATTACGCTCGGGAAAATGCACCGCTTTCGGCCCAAATGTGGTGCATTTTCCCGCGCATAATACAATATAATTTTCAATGGTTCCAGTTGTGGTTCTGCTTTCAAGAACGAAACACTGAATCATTAGTTTTCTTCACGTTAATGCGCATGGAAGTTTTCATATTAATACCAGGGGTATTTTTCGAATTATCTTGCTGACAAACAGACACAGAAACACAAACGCCTGCTTGACGCACGCATAACTTATGAGCGTCAATCTTTAATCAATCAGAGTCGCTATAGGAATTCCCCTTTTTTTGCGCCATGGGACAGAACTGTCAAATAATGACAGGCGAGGTCAATGTGAAATAATAATGGAGACAAACATAGGTCTAAAATTGCATCTAATTGTCCGCTGGAAATTTCATCTGCGAGTCGGGATAAAATTGCAGTTGAATGAAAACATGTATTACTGAAGTATTCGATCATCCATTTACAAACGCACAATTTGTGTCTTTTCTCTCGGACGAAAAACTATAGCACTAATCAAAATTTAGTTTTTATGTCGTTGACGCGATTTCATTAAGAAAGAAATTCTTTCGCCTTTCTTTCTTATTAGGGAGCTTAAGATGCACAAAATCTGCGACACGGACAAAAAACAGTCGCTAATAATGGGAGACTATAGTTTTACTTTGTTTTTCTCGTGTTCCTGGCTTTGTTTACCAACAACAATCCATAGTTTTTACCCGTGAAGTGAAACTGTAATAATAGCGGCAGTTTTTCGTCACGTCCGCGTCGTAGACGTCGTTAAACGTCGTAGACGTTTTACGAAAGTGGTGTGGTCAACGTGTTTTAAGTTTTTCGTAACATTGTCGTTTTCACTTGGTAATCTTGGAATGCATGCAATTCAAACGGATTCTTTTGACAACAGAGGCATTTTAATGTACTTAACCTTTTTCATTATCGTATTAATCCTGTATACGTGTTTGCTTATTCACTTTATTATAATGTAATCCTTGTAATTTACTGTATATTACGATTTATATGCTAATCATGACTATAACCAATTAGATTCACCCTACAGTTATTAGAAATTTAATAAGGCAATAAAGGATTATTCTACAGAATACAGTTATTGAAAACAAAATCAGATAACATACATGTTATGATGGAGTCTTGGTCGACGTCAGTTCATTTTGATATCTTAAATAGTTCACATGATAAAATATCGGGCGTTCTTCCGCTGTTTATACAGAAGAAACAACAGGTTCTGAAGTCATTACCAAATTTCATATAACCGTTCTCGGAGGCTATTGTAATTAATTATGCATGGTTAAACTCTGGTGAAAGAGATAAAAGGGACGCCACAGCCATGGGACAGTTACTGCCCCCCTCCTAAACTGCCCCCCCCCCCCGTTGGCCAAACAGCACGGTCGTGGGTTACTCACGTGAATTGATATTGGGCCTTGTTTTCAAGTAATTTAGCTGAACTTTGAATCTGAAACCGATTACCAATTAGGTTTCCACTTTTATGAAAAAGATAAAAAGCCTTCTTAAATAATTGTCATGTTATTTTACTGATGCAAGTTTGAAAATTCCACGAGCGCTTTTAGGCTTCGCGAGAAAACGTTGAGTGAGTGAGTGAGAAGTCAGTTCTACTCACTACCAAAGCGAATAGAGTGGCAAAATTTAATAGAATCACTGATGTGCAACCATGGGTACAAGTGTTTAGCGTCATGCGATAAATAAAGATGTTGCAATCAATGCCGAAATTTGTCTAACTATATTGGCTACAAGTGATCAAGTATCCGTACAGCAAAATCCGAAACGAACACTGCCGGCCACAAAAAAGCTCAGAAGTGCCCTTTTCAAATTGCTGACCCCCCCCCCTTCACGTTGCTTCAAGTCCCTGCAAATTATAATATATTTTCTCGGGGTGGGGTGGGGTGGGGGTCCCATGGCCCTGAGTCGTGTCTATCTGGAAATGCACGGGAAAATCTCTGCAACATTATTTTCTAGACGTGAGTTATATCTTTATTGTAGGATTTAAATACGAAAAATAATGCTTCAAAAGTTGTCACTCTTGTTCTTCGTTGTGTCCGTGATCGGAAATGCAGGTGAGTGGCGTTGCATGCCAGGGAATTACATGGCGTAAAAAAGGGAACATATTTATCGTCAGACGTACAGCAGTCATTCGTTGCCAGGGAATTATGGCGTGATCTCAACTTCAGGACATATATGTACAGAAAGATATTTATAGACTATAGAGGGAAAATTTTTATCGTCGACGTTGATTGTATCATACATGCGTCACATTGGCTGTTTGCATCATCCTGTTTTGCCCAGGACGTGATGTGAGACCGGATATTTTCGACGTATCGAATGAAACAAGTCACGATTCGTGATTCAACAAAACTAGTAAACTACCTTATTTTCCTAGTGATAGATTACAGTATAATAGTCAGCGAAAGCTTGTTCAAGCAGCAATTACAATCTTGTTTGCCAAAATTTCAGTTTTTTTAACCGCGGCGTTAAAATAAACCCTTTAAGCCTAGTGATTTATTTCAATACATCCCGTGACAGAATCTCCATTCATGTGCAAACAAATTTTAAAATTCAGCTTTCGCCATTGCTTTTAACCATACATATGTTTTGACAAACACGTAACTTATGATGTACAAATGCAGTGTCACTTCATTTTTTAAAAGTGATTCAATTTAATTTCATTATACACTACTGCAAGTTACAATAGGCAACTCCAGCTGTAGACTAAATTTTGATCTAGGCACGAAGAACAAAATCTATCACCACAGCTTGAACGGGCATGTTAAAATTAGTAAAGTTGCAAAGATTGGTCGCGAAATGTTGTAAAATGCGAAAAATATAGCCCTGCGAAATTTGCAAATTTTGTATTAATTTGTATTATACGCGCGGGAAAATGCACCACATTTGGGCGGAAATTTAGCCTGCACCTGCAATCATCTATTGTGCCGAGAAGAGCGACATATGTTGTGACTACTAATTGCACGTATTTTTCAGCTGCATCTGACAAAAAGTGGGATTACCATTCAGCTGCATACGGTACGTAAATATTGGTTGGCATTGAGACTACTGGTGATCATGGGCCAATTCTGTGATCGCGGTTTGACTCCTGCATGCAATATGTAATTGTCTGATTATAATTTCACCTCATATGAAAGGATCGCTTCGAGTTTCACTTTACCAAACACCGAAGGTGTTCTCTAGGTACGCTAGTTTCCTTCTGTTGTAACACTGGGTCAAGAGGTGATCCTTGCTGAACCTCTATGGAGAACAGTTAGAACTGATATAGAGCTATCCAATATAAATAAAGTTAGTGTAGTTTAGGTTTCTTCCTGTAGTATAAACACTGGGTCAATAAGAGATGATCCTTAATTACTGGACCACTAGGAAGAACAGTTTAGAAGTGACAGAGCTATCCAGTATAAATAAAGTTAGTTCCGTACATACTTTGATAATTCATTCTTCAATGAAAGCGTATATATCCACGCAATGAGAATCCAGGAAATCAATGAAATTTCAATGGTGTAGAGCCTAAAGTAACGATAAGGAAAGAATGAGTTGAAGGTTAAACGCAATTCGTGGCGAAATTGAGGGATTGTATATCTTACTTTAGGTGTCAATACATGGCCAAAGCACTTTCCAACGTGCGGAGGAACTAGGCAATCGCCAATAAACATCAACTACCCAACGTACAGCTACTTAGGAAATATCTGGTCCACCAACTATGGTGCTATCCCAGCAAACGTGAAAACAACTGCAACAAATAACGGTCATAGTTACAGCGTATCATTCAGTGGCTACACAGACAGTTCTAGTCCGAAAATAGCTTACGGAGGCTTGCCTGGAGTGTTCAAACTGGTGGGATTTCACTTTCATTGGGGGAGTGATGTTAGCCAGGGATCTGAACATCGCGTAAACAACATGGCTTTCCCAGCTGAGGTGGGTATAGGTGCATCATCTATGAACTTTAAGCTGAATTTAGTACTGTTGTAGAATTTGAATTTATACTAGACTTTTATGGAGAACAATCTGATATTATTCTTTTCGTTTCCAGTTACATTTGGTGCATCTCAATACGAAATATTCCAGCGCTGCTGAAGGCAAGAAGTACGCTGATGGTCTGGCTGTTCTTAGCGTGCTTCTTAGGGTAGGCAGTTTCTATTCAGTCAATTTAATTAACATAATATACGACATTATAAAAACACTTCGACTCAACCAATTTGTGTCCAAAGTTGTAGAAGCCAAAGTTTCTCAAGTTCGATGCTTAAATATTAAATTCTGATAATATCTATACTGCATAATTTACTTTCTAATTATTTTGATTAAATAAATTTTCTTCACAGCAAGGACGACACAACTACAATTACAATTTTCTGAATCGCGCGGCACAACAAGTCCCCTACCCAGGTATGTGAAACAAGCAAGCAAACAAACAAACAAACAAACAAACAAACAAACAAACAAACAAACAAACAAACAAACAAACAAACAAACAAACAAACAAACAAACAAGCAAGCAAGCAAGCAAACAAGCAAACAAACAAACAAACAAACAAACAAACAAACAAACAAACAAACAAACAAACAAACAAACAAACAAACAAACAAACAAACAAACAAACGACATGGCGGCCATGTTAGAGGATATCATATTAGCAGCTGTTGTATTTGGATCAAACTATCAATCGTACGTGATCACGACATTTGACATTTCTTTTCCATTTAGACATGACAGCAAACATTGCTCTCTCCTCATTAGCGGGTTTACTCCCCTATGATAGATCATTCTATCGCTACCAAGGATCATTGACCACTCCTGAATGTCAACAAGTTGTCACGTGGACTGTATTTGCCAACACTGTTGAAATCTCTGGAGCACAGGTAACCAGCACGTTATATCGTGTGAAACTGTTAATTGAAAACTTATAATATTTTATTAATCTCAAAAGTGGTCGTTCAGTGTTAGAGATATCTTTTTCAGATAGTTCAGATACAAATCACAGCAGCTTATTGCAGAATACTACCTACACTGGACGACCACGTTTGAGATTTTTTTTCAGGTAGTTCAGACACAAACCACGACACCTTATTGTAGAATACTACCTACACTGGACCACCACGTTTGAGATATATTTCTCAGGTAGTTCAGACACAAACCACGACAGCTTATTGTAGAATACTACCTACACTGGACGACCACGTTTGAGATATATTTTTCAGGTAGTTCAGACACAAACCACGACAGCTTATTGTAGAATACTACCTACACTGGACCACCACGTTTGAGATATCTTTTTCAGGTAGTTCAGACACAAACCACGACAGCTTATTGTAGAATACTACCTACACTGGACCACCACGTTTGAGATATATTTTTCAGGTAGTTCAGACACAAACACGGCAGTTTTTTGTGGAATACTACCTACACTGGACCATCACGTTTGAGATATCTTTTTCAGGTAGTTCAGACACAAACCACGACAGCTTATTGTAGAATACTACCTACACTGGACCACCACGTTTGAGATATATTTTTCAGGTAGTTCAGACACAAACCACGACAGCTTATTGTAGAATACTACCTACACTGGACCACCACGTTTGAGATATATTTTTCAGGTAGTTCAGACACAAACACGGCAGTTTTTTTGTGGAATACTACCTACACTGGACCACCACGTTTAAGATATCTTTTCCAGGTAGTTCAGACACAAACCACGGCAGCTTATTGTAGAATACTACCTAACCCCATGTTTTATGTTTTATTTTCCAGCTGAACGCCCTACGTGGTATGAAATATCGTGATCCAGTGAACAATCAGTTGAAACAGCTGGTGAATAACTACAGACCCACTCAGCCACTAAATGGTCGCAGGGTGCTGGCTAACTTTAGAAGCAATAATCATGGACAACACGGCGGGGGACACTACGGCGGGGAACACTACGGCGGGGGACACTACGGCGGGGGACACCACGGAGGGCGACACCATGGCTATGGAAAATAATTACATATTCCTTGCAAGCTCGTTTCACTAAGATTTTTTTAGAAACATGTTAGACGTTTCATAGAATTTCACTGGGCATTCGTAATTTCAACAATAATTTGTAACATTTAATAAGCAGCACCCATAATTCATATTATCGTTGTATTTAACTTAGAATTTTATAAATAAATGCACAAAAAAATCGACTAAATATCAGACTTTATATAGACCAATCAAGATCAGACACTGGGCAACCATGGTGGGCGGGGCAACCATGGCGGGGGTCACTGAAAATCACCTCATGTTCCTTGCAAGCTTGTTGCTGGTTTTACTAAGTTTTTTATAGAAACATGTTAGACGTTTCATAGAAATTTATAGTTGAGGTTTATTTTTATTCCACTGTTTTACAAGTATTCTTAAGAACTGCACGCGTGCACCAAAAAGGCTGCCTAGACCTAGTAAATATTAAGTATTCACTGAGCATTCATAATTTCAACAATAGGTTGTAACATTTAATGTGCATCTATAATGTATGTATGTTAATTTCATAAATAAATGAAAAAAAGTAAGATGTTGTTATGTTGTTATTTTTGCGTTACCTATACGCTGAAGTAAGTGCCCAAATGTCATTGCATTCAAAGTCATATCAGTTCGATGCGTGGTTATGGCTGCGCCAGACAGAATCATACATTCTGATTCACAAGATTAGAAGCGCCATTTGGCTTCATAATTCATAATAGCATTACAAAATTAGTGAATTAAATTTTCCTGGGAGGGGGGAGGGAGGAAGTTGCTTCTCCCCTATAGAAGAGCAGTTGAGATTGTTCCAATCTATAAGGTGAGGGTGTAATCGTGTTTCTTTTTCCCAGAGGGTCTTAGCAAGAAGGCTATGTTTCCGTGAGGCCAAAAAATTGAAAAGCATGCATGGCAATAGAAAACGAACGTCGATTGAAAATGGGAGAAAGGAGAAGTCAAGACGTGTGGGTTCATAAAGTAATAATAATAATAATAAATGATTATATTTATTCAGGATACCTACATCATATGCGGTGTTTTTCAGTGGGGTCCTGTATCAAAACTACACCTATTTACAATATTAATTGTCAATCTTTAAACCGTATAGAAATATACTAATATATACATGCACGGTACAACAATGATAAAACAAACGATTAATTTATAATTCATAAATTTTCAATTTAGTCATAAATTTTCAATTTAGTCATGCCTCGAATGGTTAGGAAAGAATCGATCGATTCAGGGTGTATATACATTTATAACAGAAAATGAGACGATGTTCTGTCGGAGACTTGGTATGGTGTTACATTACAGTTTTAACTAGTTTTTTATATAAGTTGTCATTGTTGTTCTCAGCCTGTGTTCCACCGTTGTGACTGGGATACAGGCTAAGTCGTTTTTTGTTCTCTCGTTGGTCGGAAGTACACGCGAGTGACTTGACTGCCTCTTTTCTCCGTATTAACATAATTACATTTACCTCCGAAAGCAACTAATTTTAGGGAGAAATCATTTCTAAATTAATCCTTTAAAAGCCTCTGTGGAGAAAGGGGTGTGCGCAGTGGTCAATGCAGCGTAAAAAAGGGAAAATTTTAACCGTTTGACGTTGGCTTTCATTGTTAAAGTCTCACGTCCACAAATGATACGTGCGCAAGGAACCATAAACAGTCACTCCTTCGCGCGAGCATATAAAATTGGTGCCTTCAGTGGTCAGCTGCAGCATAGACAATCAAAGGAATGGACTGGAAACGTTAGGCAAAACGCCAGCCTAGTCCCAGTCGATCTGAAGCAAGCGCGAGAAAAAAGTGGATGTAGTACGAGACTGGGACGGACCTAGGTGTGACGTCACCGCTCAAACTTATTTAAATATATCAAAGCAGCGAATAGAGAGAGAGCCTGGGACTAGGCTGGCAAAACGCTATGATGCGAACGTGGCATCCGTGATACGGGCTAGCACGTATCAATTCATCAGTTACCGTGGCAACTGGCCTGTAAAAAAGTTTACAAAATGTAGATTTTGCATATATTTTTTCCCTTTTTTTTAACAAACGCAAAGGTAAAAGATATTTTTTGGCGGTACCAAAAGCAGAGAACATATGCCAAGGTGATTACGTGTATATTTTTAATTTTCCCTATAAAAACAATCATTGTAACTTCGGTTTTTCACAACGTTGACAAAACAATTACGCACGTATATTACATCTCTCCCTGTGTGGTTATATTTCGAACCCTGGAACTTGGCGACAAAGCTGTCACTTGTCTGCTAAGGCATATAGTTATACTCTCATATGTAATGTTGATTCCACTAGGACGTTCACAAATCCCTGCGATATACAAATTTTGTAATAAATATATTTTTTAACATCTACGAAATTGACATCTACGAAAAGATGTCAATTTTTGTTGTCCTAAATCCGAACCCTGTAACTACAGTTTTAAAAGAGTTTGGGATTTGGTTCGGTCACACGGAGCGACAAGTCGCAGGGGCATGTTGCAGGGACATGTCGCCCGAAACGAGTCACACGAAGCGACAATGCTAGGCGAAAACAAGTCGCACAAGCGCTTACAGGCGCGTGGTCACACGAGGCGACAATTCATGCGACAAGTCAAAGAACTCCCATGAGGACTTATATTGAAATTGAGCGTGCAAGTAGTCATGGGAATGATATTTTGTGATTGGTCGGACTAATTATTTCCCCGCGACTTGTGAACAGACTAGCTCACACGTTGCAACAAGTCGCGGCAACGGTTTTTTTCCCCGCGACACGTCGCATGAAATCAAATCAATTTGATTTCATGCGACATGTCGCGGGGACAATTTTTTGTCCCCGCGACAACGCTTACACATGTGACACACGATGAAATTCGACCCCGCGACATGTCCCTGCAACATGCCCGTGCGACTTGTCGCTTCGTGTGACCGAACCTTACATATTTTGAACAAGAATAGACTAATGAGTTCCACTATCGCTTTTTTAAACTTCTTTTTGGCAAAACAAACTCAAAAATCAATATTGAATGCGTGTGCACTGTCTTTGAAAACACAAATGTCGCGATTTTTGTTTTTCGAGTATACACTTAGGGGTCACGTCCATATTCATATTGCCACGCATAACGTCGAATCGACGTTATGAGTGGGTGGGTGGGTTTATCTCAATTCTCTCGACGTTATCTCGATAATCTCGTGGCAAAATGTCAATTTTGTGAAAGTTTTGAAGAATGTGACTGCCACGCTCGACGTTATTTAGGGTGGGTCATGGGTGGGTTTGAGTGTTAACGTCGATTCGACGTTATGCGTGGCAACATGAATATGGACGTGACCCCTTACTTCGAACCCTGTAACTACAGCTTTAAAATATACGTGCGTAATTGTTCTGTCAACGTTGTGAAAAACCGAAGTTATAATGATTGTTTTTATAGGGAAAATTAAAAATATACACGTACTCACCTTGGCATATATTCTCTGCTTTTGGTACCGCCAAAAAATATCTTTTACCTTTGCGTTTGTAAAAAAAAGGGAAAAAATATATGCAAAATCTACATTTTGTAAACTTTTTTACAGGCCAGTTGCCACGGTAACTGATGAATTGATACGTGCTAGCCCGTATCACGGATGCCGCGTTCGCATCATAGCGTTTTGCCAGCCTAGTCCATTCCTTTGATTGTCTATGGCTGCAGTCGGGGTTGCTTTCAAGACAGAACGGCGAACATCGAAGTTCAGCGCGCTTTATATTTGGATTGATTTGATCAGGTATGTCATTGTTGAAATGAAGTTTCTTGTTTGCTTAAACTTGTGCCATAAGATAATACTGGTTCGCATTAAAATGTGTTAACAAGGGAATCTAAGAATTCAAACAAACAAGATTTAATTGAAAAGCTATCTTCGCAACGATTGCGAGGTTTGCGCATTCCGAAATGACGCAGCGTCGGATGAGAATTGCAGCTGAATGATAACAAGTATAGCTCCTGGATGAAATCTTTATTCGATTACGATTACAGCATTTCCATAGCGCAAATGTGGATGATATCAAATGCGCTTTACATCGAGTATTATACGCTTACCTCATACATGTTTAGCCTGGACTATTTAATCTTTACAACAATTGTGATATCACTTTCTTAACTGTGTTTATCCTAACCCACCCTGTCAACTTTCCCTGTGGGAGGAAACCGGAGCACCCAGAGAAAACCCACGAGTTTCGGCAGAGCGTTGACCAGACTTTTTTCTGCGGTTAAAGTATCCAACTCCCCCCCCCCCCCCCCC